>JAVLVB010000078.1:4074292-4090337 GCA_032876305.1 Orestias chungarensis | reverse complement strand
AAACTGTTCATATTGGTTATGGTAATACATAAAATACCAACAATTCATCTTACCCAAACCCTATAGGAGTAAACGAGATAATAACTGGTTTGCTTACCACCAGTATGCTTCTCAAATCCAACAAACCTTCTAAAAACAATATGCCAAATGATATACACCAATAGAAGCAACATTCTCCGCATACTAACTACAAACTATAATAGATTTTAGTTCAACTATCACAAAGTGCTGCCTGAAGTGTGTGGATTTGTATTCCACCAACCAGCATAATATAGCTATTATCATGCTTCACTACAGGGATTGTGAATTAATTATAACATGCAGGGTTAGTTATTTGACAGTGTTTGACATTTAGGTTGAATTATTTAACCCCCCCCCCCCCAAAAAAAAAACTGACCAATGCGAAAACCTCTGAATGCTTAGTAAGCGTCTTACGTGCCTTTTAACAGTCACATCAATCATTTTTGAAGTAGTCACAGGAATAGGCTTACTGTTTAGAATACTGTTTTTGTTAAAGTCACAAGAGGATGTGTGATGTTTTTTTTTGTTTGTTTTTTTACACATTTTCATTAATATTTTCATTGTTTTGTGTAGCACTACGTTCTATTTTTTTAACAGCTGTTTGTTTTCTGTTGTGCCATCTAAATAAAAATTGCTATGATTTATTTTTTTATGATATATGCCTAATATTTGCAAAAAAATCTGAGGATCCATTTTAGAATTGAAAAATCCAAACTAAATTCCTGACCTGTCTGCTGTAGTTGTTGCTATTCATGATGCCATAATAATGTCCTCCAACAGTGATATTACCTCCTTAAAGGCTGTAAGAATTTAGAGGCACTTAATACAATTTATTATATAGTTTCTATTATTTTTTGTAAAAAAACAAAAAAAAACTTGAAGAAAATTAAGAGAACACACTGTGATGTGACTATTTGGTTATATGAATGTGAGATATTCAACTCATATTTAAAAGGTAGCTCATAATATAGTTTGAGAGTACATCCCATTGTTATCTTAGCATGACTGATGAGGCTCTGTAATCCAGTACATAATTTATGTAAGCGAATTAGTCATCAAGCCAAATAATGGTAGAAATTTACCAACAGTACTGTTCATTCAAGTCCCTTTTTCCACAGGGAATAGTGCTTAGAGCACCACAGTGCTGTTAATTCTATCCAAACATCGTGCATTTATGTTTTATTGTCACAGCTTTAGACAGTATAGTTAGTGGGGGTGAAAAGCAGCTTGGACTTCATTTATAGGCATGCCCTACATTCACAATTCACTGATATTGCATCTGTAAGGAGGATAGTTGAGTTGATAAAGGTTATGTTAGCATGTTTTACACACTATCTTCATCATCTCTCCACCTCTGCAACTCTGCAACTCTTATACAGCTTTATGTCTCGCTATAAGCTAAACATGTTGGTGTTTTTTGTGTGTTCTATTGCACCTTTTAACATTTCGGATCATAAAGCAAATTTAAACGTAAGAATTTCAGCTAAGTAGAGATTCCCTTAACAGGAGATGAAGTTGAGTCAGACTGGACTTGATTCATGCTGGTATATAAAAGTATTAAGATCCAAATATCATGATCAACTTTTTTATGTCTAGGTTAAACATTTTTGATAAGGTTTTTATTTGTTTAACGTGTACCTGGCAGACTATAACAAAAACACATAGACCTGAGGAGAATAAAGATAAGCAGACGTCAATGGTCAGTTCAAAGTGGACCAAAAAAATATCAGCAATATACCCGTTTCAAAAATTATACATATTTTGATTAAATTCATAGTTTATAGATATGAAACCCTTGGAATTGACATATACTTCATAACCGTAAAAATATCCTAGCATGAGAGCTGTTCCCCTGTTTTTTATGATTCCCATAAAAATGTCATTTTCTTCTATAAAACCAAGTTACATTATATAAAATAAAAAAAATTGATTCAGCTCTGCCACACTTGGTATGCACTTATGTACTTTCTGTTTTTAGTGTCAGCATTTTGTGTTTTGCGGCCCGATCAGAGCAAAGTGAAGGTGACAGTGAAAGTGAGAACGAAGGGAATGGGGAAAGGTGTTTAGGCATACGCGCTGAAAGGAGATGAAAATTTATATGGAAAAGTCACAGGACAGAGTGACAAATTCTGACTCCGATTCCATTTTAAAAGGGTGTCAGGCATCGGACCTGTCCGTTAGGCAAAGGTGCAATTTTAGTATTTAAATATTGTGTTTACTTAAAAACAACTGATCCTACTTGAGATAGGTCCTGATAGCAAACTACTCATCCAGGCTCCCTCCTATACCTAACATAATGGCACTCTTGAACACATTTGATAAGAATGAATTTGGCTACTTTAAACCTGTAAACTTGCATCCATTCATAGTTTTTTGTTTTTGTTTTGTCTGTCAATATTAAAACGGAAAAGGCCACACAACGCTTTCACTCACTTGCAGTTGAGTACATGGACGCTGTGAATGGATTACGCTTGTAAACAATAATTTGTCTGCGTACTGAAGTGGACGGAGTGTTGTTGTACACGTTGGGAAGTAATTGTGCATAACTGCTTACATATCTGCAACACATACCGTAATTATGAAAATGAGGAATGGTTGCGCGTCCTTTTTCCCTAACATGGGTTCTTAACATAGAAATTAGTACGGATGAGTGCATACTCTCTGGGTAATTTGGTTATCTTCAGAGGGTAATGCATTTCTCATACTGCGATTTGTTCACGCTGACATTGGCTTGCTTCAAACCAAATTGTTGTTGGGTTGTGGTTGGGCATGGTTTGCGTTTACCTTCATATACTCTGGCTTGTAAATGCAGTATGGCGAGATGTAAAAGACGCCCCCTCCACCTATCTGTAAAATTGTGGAAGGGTAAGAGGGGAAGAAGAAGAAGGAAAAAGAAAAGGACGTAACAAAAAACGTTCCTTTTCCTTGCTTCCTCATTCTCCAACCAGTCCTTGTCTTTGTCTTTAATCCTCTGAATGCACATTACATCCTGTGATCTTTACAGATTTTAAAATCCATGGTGAGCAAGAATTTGCTGAAACATATACGTTAACTTTAAAACCTTCAAGACTGTGCTTTTCTTTATTTTCCCTGATATTGAATGTTTCTTTGCTCCCTCAGGTCCTCCAGTCATTGTGGGGATGAGCATAAACATAGCCAGTATCGACTCCATCTCAGAAGTGAACATGGTGAGTTACATTCTCTTTTGTCTTAAGCCATCCATCTGTTTGTCCCCACCATCCACAGGTCACTGTTGAGATTATTTGTGTCACGCTGTACACGCAACCCTGCTGGCCAGACTATCAATGCGAAACTAACAAACCTATCAGTTTATCACCAAATACTTTGCTAACGGTCTGACAGGCAGACTGAGCAGAGAAAAGTACAATATGGCTGATGTCTAAGGAGTGACGTCACTCTGTCAGTTCTTCTCTAATTTATCTCAATTTGATGAATGCCGTCACACAGCATCTGCTATGTTTCTTCCTTCCTTCCTACCTACATTGTAAAACATATCAAACATGATACTTTTGCAGCTTTTACACTAAAACTATGTTTTTTTTGCTAGAGTAACGATCCAAACACCTATGATGTGTATTTTTAGGATAAACAAAACAATATAATCATGTGTACTTGTACAGATAATCGTCCCTGCCTAAAGTCTTATTTCGTTCCACAGAACTGAACAGTTTAGTTTGTCGCACAGAACATTCTTTTTCATCTAATAATCATATTTAGATCATTCTAAACGTGTCTTTTTAATTTAAGTTCCCAAATGTTTCTCGTTTTATCCTTATATTTTAGCCAGTGTTCTTTATACAGGTTTATAACTTACTGCTAAATCCCCCCTGCCCTGTGTAATCTGTTATTTCTTAAAGAAAGATTTTAAAATGGGGTAAACCTCATGCATGTAAACAGATGTATATTTTCATTTGTCATGTCTACATGACTTGTTTTCTATTCTGTGTTTACAGGACTACACCATCACAATGTATTTCCAGCAGAGCTGGAGAGACAAACGTTTGGCCTACAACGAGCTGAACCTAAACCTGACTCTGGACAACCGTGTAGCAGACCACCTGTGGCTCCCTGATACCTACTTCCTTAATGACAAGAAATCCTTTCTTCATGGAGTGACTGTGAAAAACCGAATGATCCGACTGCACCCTGACGGCACTGTTCTGTATGGACTGAGGTAACAACAGAAAAGCTTACTTGGATCTCTGTGATCTCTGTGATAGGTGAGGTGGTTTCAAGACAGTGGCTGTTCCCCACAGCACTAAGAATATCTATAAAACATGCAATTAAACAAAGTGGAAATACTTTTTTGCTATCTACAGAGTTACAGTCAAAGAGTTTAAGATTGATAGGTCACAGCAATACATGTAAAAAATAAAAATTTAAAAAACAGATTAGTCCGACTTTTGAGCCAAATGGCAAGATTGATCCTGTTTCTGCATGAATAAATATGTTCTTAACTTATGCCCACATGTTCATGTAGCGCATAAAATAATATGCTTTTACAGATAAGAATAATTTCATTTTAGTTTTGATGGCTTTAATAAGCAAAAAAAATATATAGTTTTTAAATACTTTGCCTGCTGATGACGAACCACAGCTGATCAATTTGAACCTATGCCTTAAAATTGACATGACACTGAGTCATTTCCTGTGTTTTCCAGTCTTTTTTAATCGCTATATGAATAATACAATAAGTACTTATAATAAAATTGAACAACAAATACTAAATGTATTTCGAAGAAAAATGACACTCCACAGCTGTTACCAATTAAGGCTAAAAGGAAGTTTTAGACCAAATAAAAACTATTTAAAAGAATAATTTCAAGGGATTATTTGTACAGTTGTCAAATAATCACTTGAAATTATTCTTAGAATATTTCCTTAGGTTAAATTCTTGCTTAATCTCCTAATTTCGATATAAACCACAAGGAAGTCGTGTTCTACAAGCAACCATTCATTTCTTGGAGAAGCTTTAATAATTCAGAAAGTAGAAGTGTCTAAGAGCAAAAAGTATAGATACCGGAAAAATGTTAATGCACGCTAAGATACACTTAACCTTCTTCTGACCCTAAGTAAGTGCAAGCATTAGATCACTGCTTTTGAGAAAGGATAAATAACAAATCAATTGTGTAATAAGGAACAAATAAAACTGAATCTAACAAAAAATACAGATGGTGCAGGCTATAATTAACCGGATGAGGGTAAGGAAACACAATGAAATAGCTGTAGATCTAGAAAAAAAAAGACCTATGCACGTTGTACTCAAAGGCCGGATAAAAAAATGACATATTTATCTTTGGCACTAGCAAGCAGCCTTTAAAGTGTTATTTTTAAAGCTAAAGGTCACCAAACGTGACGGCGGATATATACTTAGTGTTTCTGAAGGAAGAAGAGGCACATTTAAAACACAGATTCACTGACCCTGAAAGCCTTAAAAAAAAAAAAGGTGTAAAATCTGCATCACCTCTCCAATCAGTTTGACAAAGCAGACATTTAGGTCAACAGCAAACGTGAACAGAGGCACACTCGAAAATTCCCAAGGGTGTTAAAAAAGTCAGATCACGTTTGATGAAAAATCAAAAGTGATTGTTACATTTTGTTTGTCTAAATCGACTATATTTAGTTTGATGGCGGGTTTAAGGTAAAGAGGGTGATGACGTGTTTTGTTTCATTGTTAAAGCGAAAGAGCTGTTGCAAAGTTCAGCTCAAATTAGAGTTCTGTCATCTCAGAATTAAAAATGGATGAAAGTCATAAATTAATTCCCTAATTTACGCTTAGTAACCCTGACCTGATGATTCTGGTTACTTTTAGTATTGTTGTTACTTCAGTTAGCGGATCATCCAACTGGTGTGGAAATTAGTTTATTTTATGCAAGATGGAAAAGCAAAAAGCATAACATTCTGTTTAACATTCAATTAGACTAAATGTTTTGTTTTGTTTTTTGTTAGTTTTGGATCGCTTTGGATAACTAAAAGTATTTCTATTTGCCAAAGGCCAGACTACTGAGCTTTCAGTGTTCTTGAAACTTGGTTTAAATACAGTTTATATGTAGAGTTACCTTGTAAACCATATGACCTGGATGTGATGTTTAACCTTCTGTAAGTTTCTCGCAATAGTTTGTTTGAATTTTGTCCAAGTTCTCACCAGTATTCACAGGAATGCTGATTTATTTGATTTATTTGAGTCTTACAAGCTGTCATCAGCTTGTTTAAGACGTTTTCTTGAAATATGTCCAGAGCAGTGCTTTTGTTTAACTCAAAATCTAATTTCAATCAAACGCTAGCATGACATCTACATCTGGGCTTTTCAGATTGTTTAAAGACATTGTAATCCTAGTCAGTAACCAATAATGTAATCTAAAAGTTGTATGTCTCTCACATTTGTGGCCTTTAGCAACTAAAAATCTTTTGATTATGAAAGTGAAGGTGACGTATGGACCAAATTTTTATATAAATGGAATAAACAGTTCTGTAACATTTAAATGCACCTTATATGTTAATATGTGTTTTAGAAGTGTTAAACATAAAAAAATGAAAAATTATAAAACTTTGGGCCACCGGTAATCAAAGCAGGTAGGCACTCAGGAGTATTCCATGCCAGAATTGTGCTAAATTACAGAGCGCCATTTGATCTGAATAAACATTCCCAGCTGCTCCGCTCGCCGCTCTCAAGGGCTCCGCTGGAACCAGAGAAGTACAAGCAAGGCAAAATAACATTATTGCTCCAGGCGGGATTTATGGCACCATTTGGGAGGAGGTGCTTTGCATGTGCATAACTGTTTCAATTTCAGCTCCCCTGTTAACAAATCAGAGCATCCACACCAGATAAATATTTGTCTATTCTTTCAGTTAACAAATAACAACCGGGCAGCATTTTTGCCTCATACAGTCCCTTGTCAAATTGGTTATAATCTTTGAGCTTTTTCACGAAAACATTTTCAATAGTTCTTATATGTGAAAATCTGAAAAAAGTTACGTTTCTTTGTATTCAGCCCATGTTACTTGCATCATAGTAGTAGATTTGTTAGAAAACATTAGAGAACAAGCTGCATCTCTCAGGTCTGCCATGTACTTGGAGGTGGTATCATTATGCAAGGGTGATACTTTCTATTAATTGAGGAACTGATGTCACAATGCAGGACAAAAAGTTAAAAATAACATTAACAGCTAAAATAAAACAGTTTTGATTCAATTTTAGACTAACCATTTCCAAGTAGATAAGGGGTAGGTGGATAAAAAGAAAGAACATGAACACCACACTTTTTAGATTTATATACACATAACCCTATCCCTTCACTTCACGCTTATTTTTCTGCCAGCCGATCAAATAAAGATCACAATTTTTAACTGAAAGAAAAAACAAATGCTATGAGCAATTGTTTTCCTTCATGCAACGGTTAGTGTGTTGGCATCCTGCCACAAGTATTAAGAATATATCATTTTCTATAATTGCATGTTAGTAGATATAAATAATTGAATTTATAAATAGTCCTACTATAGTTATAGCAGAAGGGTGTAAAATACAATTATGTTGACAGGCGTCTTTACGGAAATATATGTTCCCCCATTAAATGATATTGGTTTTCTAAAGATATCTGGTTGTGCCCAAAAAAACTCTCGATGCTTCACTTTGCATCTTGAATGCAGTGACTACTGAGTTCTTGGAGATACGATAAAAAGACAAATAAAAGTGCCTTCAGTTGCTTTCTCTCAGGATTAAAAGTGTGCTGTATGATGAAAAATAAAGTTTTACAATTATGAGTAAATCTGTCGAAGTATAAATAAGAGTCTTTTCCTGTGATCATTTCCATGAGCGTATGGCAGATGACATCAAGCCCTTGAATCTGTCCTCCAGACCATTTTTTTATTTTTATTTTTCTGCACTGCTCTGCAATTAGTGGCAGCTCATAATCTACAACCAGCGCCGTTTCCAAGACCTTTTACAAGCCTCCCGCAAGCATATAATTAAAGTGCTTTGTTGAAATGTTTGACTTTGCTTGAGGGTTGTACAGAGATGCTTTTGTAGTTTTACAAAACAAAAGATACATCTAACAATAGACGTTTAAAGTTTTTAGTCTGGTTCATTTAAATTTGGTGGCACTCAACTTTGTGGATTGTACTCTGTGTGACACATTTGCAGGCCGGCTGTATGAACACCCCCCCGCGCTGAAGTTTTTTTGTGTGCAGCAAAATGCTAACTGAGAACACCCACAATAAAACCTTTTGTTTGACCCTATTTTCAGACTGTATGAAATGTGCTAGTTTGTTTGGTTATCTTTATTTTTAGCATCTTAAGACGGGCTCTTTATTGTGATTTTAACATAAGTTGACTGTTCTATTTTTGCACTCTTTCCCAGCTAGAACTGACAAACCCCGTTTTTTGCAACTGTGCTCCAGTTGTTTGTTTTTTTATCTAAATGATCTATAGCACTGAATGGTAAAGTCAAATGTTTTCTATTTTTTTCTCCAAGTGGCACAAAACAAGACATTTATTACATAAAATAAAAAAAAATGCTAAACAAAGTAGCTTTTTATATGTACTCTAATTAAAAGTAATCAACTGTTACTTATTCAGGGTAATTGTGTAAGAAAGAAAAAAAAGGCTGTATGCCAAATGAAAATATAGGTAAAATAAAAAAAAAAAACATGAATAAACAACATTTTGCAATATACTGTAGTTTAAGAAAGTGGGAAAACAAAAATGGAAAGAATTAGAACACATATAAAAATATCCAACTTTAAATAACAATAAGATAAAATTCCAATAACTAAGAAATAAACCTTTGCATGACTATTCTGTCCTTCCATCCTTACTTTGTCCTTCATTTTTTTCTACCTTTGGTGCTTCTTTCCAGGTTATTTTTCATGCAGATCTATTACTTACTAGGTTCCCCCACTGTAGAAATATATGCCTTGACATTTTAGTGAACTTTAATTTCTTTTTTTGTAAATGGATGTATAGGACATTACGTGCAGAGACACAGAACAATGGAAGAGCAGCAATGCACGTTTGTTGTAGATATAATCACCAGAGCTCATCATATATTCCTTTATTGTGTTTATGAAAACATTTGTATAAATGCTTATTGTGTTCTGAGACTATCTCTAAACTTTTGAGAATTGAGTTGAACGTAAGTTAAAGATTTCTAGTGTTGTAAAATTAGGGGAGCTGGTAGTCCTACCTTGCCTGTGAAATGAGAGGCTGACTCATCAATGGTAGACCAATGTATGCATTTTGAGTGCATTGCTCCTTAGAGCATTGGGGGCTTTGTTGATCTAAGCTGACTAGATTGTGTTTTTTTGTTCTTTTATTGAAGACTTTGCTTGACGTTTACAGCTTCAGATCAGACTATGTTGGTTTCAGATATATTGATTACTCATAAAGAACTGGCATGTCCACCTTCATTTTCATTTAGCACATGTGTTATGATAGCCTAATGCACATAAATACTAGAAGGGCATTTCATGTAAAGTCGCCTACATTTTTTAAGACCATAACAAAACCTACTTTTTTCTCTTTCTTGAATGAGTCTTTGATTTATTTTAACACGTTTTGTTCAAATGTTGTTTTCCACGAGACTGCCATTAAATCTGCTTAATCACTATCAGCAACTTGAAATATACAAAGAATAAAGTGTGCTGAGCTTCAGACTGGAGTGCCTGCTTAGGTCTGAGGTTTCTGAACACCTCTGATGGGACTGCGATTTGCTGACCTACAACTGCTGACAAGTGCAAATCCCAAAACCTTGCTGCAAGTTGTCCCAACCCGTGCCTGCTCAAGTGATGACTCTCTCCTGACTTGTTAGCTGCCACATATAAAATCCATTTTATTTTTGGTGTGCCTTTGCCAGGAATTCATCCCTGTGTGTAGCTTCAGGCAGCTGCCTCTGACACTGCTGCCGTCTGCCTCACGGTATCAGGACATTAGCACTTTTGTATTAGAACAACACGAAAATGGTGTATGACCTAATCAATCACAGGATCTTTGACAATTTACAGTGCCCATGAAACGTATTCACCCTTTTAGATGCTTTACCTTTTAACTGCTTTTACAAGATGATGAATAAAATTCCAAATAAATATGTTGTGATTTCAAGAACTGATTTTTACAAAATAATGAAAATGAGAAATATTGATATCTTACATAAAACAAGTGATTGCAAGCATTATATGTCAAGCTTGCACATCTGGATGCTTCAGTTTTACTTCCTTCTTCATTCTGACTTGACCTCTCCAGAATATCCGCCTTGTTGTCTATAAACCATTTCTGTGTAGCTTTACCTGAATTCTTTGATATGTTGACTTGGTAGAAAATAAATGCTCTCCGAAGACATCCAGTGTCTGATACTATAATCTGATTTTGGATCTTTGAATATGAATATCTTAACTTGTGCTGCAGTAACTACTTTAGAAATCAAATAAACAAAAATAAATTGTTAGGCAATTGAAAATTTCTGAATATTTTACAAAATGCTTAAAATCCCAGTTCTTGGATTTAGGCATATCAGGGGATTATCTCCATCAAGAGTTTCATATTTATGTGATCTGACATATCGTTCAGCTGTAATTTTTTAACAACACATGAAATTTGTTGTTATATCCCCAGATAAATACTTGTTACTTAGCTAACCAGATTAAGTTATTATAACGAATAACATTTAGCTTAAACTATTTTTGTAATTTATTCCAAGCTTTTTCAAACATAAAGAAGTACAATTTATCAAAAAGTCTATGCACCCACCCTAATGTTGTCAGAGTCAAGCAAATGTCAAAACAAAACTATCATTGTGAATTAATCTATGCTTTATTCCAATTTTTGGCCCAAAATCATGATTGGCAAATTAAATTCCTTAATATTGTAATGAACTTTATCTGGTCGAAATGTATAACAACAGTGGCTCTTAGCAGGGGAAACACTGAGAGGCAGGAGAGTGGGGTGCAGTAGAGCAAAACAGAATGCAGTTTGAGCAGCTTTGTGCTTGTGCAGCAGAATCCACCTCATACCTGTCACACTTTTTCGTTCATGCATTATTGTCTTTTGTCTTCATAGAGCCTTTTTTTCTCATCATGGTCACAGAAGGCGTACATGCCTCTGCGTAAATCTGCCTGAATCAGTTTCCCCGGAACATATTTTGTTTTCCAATTACCTGCCGACAGAACTCTGGGCAAGCCACCGTGACCAATTCGGTATTCGAGCAATACATTTCCAAGGCAAACAGCTTATTATCTTCTGCATTTGGAATTCTATGTATTGTACATGGCTGTGTACATTTGCTTACTGCAGCAATGTGAAACCTTACAACCTCATGTTTGTGACCAGCGTGATTGATAAAAAGAAAAAAAAAATCAGTTGTACCCTTTACAGAGCACTCCTTTTTTATCGACTGTATATATTTTGCACATTAAAATTTGAGCTTTGGACACATGCACGATAAAAGTGAGCCATAAGTTTTGGGGTATTTTGTAATTCATTCTTAAAGCAATTGCAAAGGAGAGCAGGAATTTAATGAAATCCAGTATGATGAACGCATAGCAACCGGTGTCAACAGCAAAAATGTGCTGTATGGGTAAATGTGCCAGCTAAAAGGAAAAGGACCCCTATATGTGTAATTTGTAGCAAAAGCCATTTTTTTCCTATGCTGCCAAAAATTATTACTGACTCTAATAAACTGCTATGCATACATCTTTTCTACTACCTTGCAGAAAACCGCTTCTCGACATTGGCAATAAATAACAGACTTCAGGGGAAGAAAAAAAAGCAAAACGATGTCGGATTTATATAAGAAAGCGGTACACTTCCGTACTTTTAGAAAAATGGTAAATATTCGTCACATTAACAAGAATTTTGTAGGGTACTGATTGTATTTTATGATTTGAAAAAGTAATTATGAGAACTTGGTTTTATAATTTGGTTTTGGTTGCCTTGAAAAGATGTTAAAAGTTTTGTATTTAGAGATATTTTTAATGTTGGAAAAGGAGGGTGTGCTACTTGAGAAGGAAATTTGATCTTTATTGACCTAAGAAGGTCAGTCTTTGGGTCACAGCAAACAAATCATCTTGGGCTGGACATGAGGGGATGAGTTGTTGACTATATATGTGTGGGTGCTCTTACAAGTCTACCTGTAAGCTTTTTATGTTTTATGATAATCTCATGCAGTTGCTGAATAAATGCCAACAATTTGTTTCTAACTGTTTGTCAAATGTGCTTATTTAAAGGTCTAACAGTTTGCAACACATTTTGAGATGTGAAGCAAGTATGTCCTCTGACACGGTAATCATAGCGATATCCCTCTGATTTAATGGTCTTTAAAATAATTTAATAATTTAAATCTATTTAAGGCTGCATGATCATATTTCTAAAGGCACTGAATGACCATTTGAACTGCAGCAGATCCCTCTTGAACTGGAGCAGATCCCTCTTAAGCTCAACAAACAACATCAAAATCATTAGTTTTGAGGCACATTAATACTAGTGTTATTGCAGGTTCATGTTGCTGAAGATTTGTCTCTCTGCACCAGAAGCCGTTACCGTTACTCTGTATAATGACCCGTATCCTCATGTCTTTCTCCACTCTGTCCTTAGAATAACAACTACTGCTGCCTGCATGATGGACCTAAGGAGGTACCCGCTTGATGAACAGAACTGCACTCTGGAAATTGAAAGCTGTAAGTTCTGCAAACGAATGCATATCTTATTGAAAATGTTGTCACATTGACCAAATTGATTTCTGTTTTCATTAACTCCATGAAAGCATATGCGTTGATTAGTATGAAGCTGTTATTAGTGGTTGATCAATACCTCCAAGACGTTTTCAGATTCTGGAAAGCTAAGGGAGGGGTTTCCTAATATAGCTGCTATATTTACAAATGTGTAACATTCAGGGTGTCATATCCAAGGTAAAACATTAGCATTGCTTTGAGAAATGTGCAAAATTGTGTCTTGGCGACACATGCCACCTTGGGCCTTTGGACAGAATTCGTTAGTTAGCTTTGCCAGGCTACTCCAGATCATTTTGAATGATATGTGTTAGTCTACTAGATTAAATGAAACATGCAAGTGTAATTATACACAGTAACTATTTTACACTGTTATGGTGTAAAAAATTTTAACTCAAAAACTCTAAATAGTGCACAAAGTAGTGCAGGATTGTTATGTTATGTTATGTTATGAAAGAGAATCATGTTTTGGCTGTTATTGCTTTCTTTTAGCAATGACTGTTTGTTTGCATTTTTGACAGATTTCCCCCACCCTACTTTGTATGTCTGCTGCTCCTCCAGAGTTACCTCAAGTTACTTAGATTTTTCTGTAATTAATTCCTCTCTTTTACCTGAAAGGACACTCATTTATCAAAAAACCATTTGGGGAGATTTTGAATGCAATTAGGAAAGAAATGTGATTGAATCAAAACTTTGTATTTCTATACTAATAAGCTATCACTCTGCACTTACCTGGTATGATATGAAATGTAAATATTACTTGTGTTAGAGCAAAAAAACATAAAGTCCACATAAAGCTGCCTGTAGCATTCAATTATTCTCATCACAAACATTCGATAAACAACTTAAACTGGTTTAAAACTTTTTTATCAAATGCCTACAAAGTGGAATGGAAAGTTTTAAGTGGATTTATTGAATCATTTATCCATCCATCCATCCATCCATCCATCCATCAATCTATCCATTCACCCAATCAATTGTTACAACTGCTTTATTGATCTATATGTCTAACCAAATCTCTCATTTGTTCTATCTAGGGTCATTCCTATTTGTTTCTCCTGAATCATGCCAAACAAAATATACTAAAACATCATAACTTTAAACCCAAGGAACATACCAAAACTGTTGTTTTTGTGTAATATTACTGTTGATGGACTATAAATCCATACCACACATTTTAGGTTTTTGGTTTGACAACAACTTGGAAGCATGTTATTTTTTATTGCACTTCATAATTATATTTATGTCAGTCTGTCACATACTCTTATTTCCTATAAGTATAAAGAGAATTCTTAGGTTGTAACATGCAAAGAGGCTTTAGGTGTTTTACTGCTATTGATAAGCGCTGTAAAAAAGTCAATATCTAATACTCGGACACGGTGAAATTCAACTTACATTTCTTTATTACTTGGCATAATTCTATACAAATTGTGAATTCAAATGTAAACAATTGAATGGGTTTATATTTAGCCTTTACTTTTAGTAACTCAACATTGAATTTCCCAAACAGTAACCATAGATTAATATTTGCTTGAAAGAAACACAGCCTCGTGGTTCTACACGGAAAACCACAAAGAAATCATCCCTAAAGACACTTTCAGGTTAAGTTTAATAAATCATTATTCTGAAACAGAAAAAGATTGTGGTGTAATTAAAAGTTGTATTTGTGTAATTATTTTCACTGATCACACCATCAGTCACTCAGACCAGCTCAATACATCAGATTCTTTTCTGGTACATGCTGTTTGGAATAAAAACTGCAGAGTGTTATCTCCGGGGCACTGGAGTAAGCAATGAAATATAGAAAAGCCGTGAATTAAAAAAAATTGAAAGAATATCTGCTGTTTATGCTCATATAGTGTTTTGCACTAGTGACTTGTGTGCATTAACCATCAGTTTGATAGATTAGGCAGTCAGTTGCTTCAATTTCATGGACAATGTCACATTTTCTTACCCTATAACCTCTCAGAGAGATTTAATGGTAATGAATTCTGGCCCTGTGGTAAGTTTAATACCACCCAGGTCCATATCTAGGGTTGCAGAATGTGAAATGTGGTAACACTTACTCCGATTGAGAAATAGCTCTGCAATAAGTGCAGGCTAGCCTATTCCAATAAATCTGCCCCTGTAGTAACTTTCAATTGCTTTGCCAGTAAGAAATGTGTGGTAGCGTCATTGCGTGTGACACATGTTAATGAATATTCATGCTGTTCATAATACATGCAGTGATCTAGCTTCATAAGAGTCTGGAGAATGCAGCATGTAATTGTGTGCTGAAAGATTTAGATCTAAGCTTAACGTGTTGTAGAAACTTGTTTTTGAGGGATGGTATATATTTCCCAAAATCTCTTCCTCTCCAGCTTTCCAGCAACTATGAACATTATACATAAATTTAAAAAAAAAACAAATTTCTAGCTCTGATAATGAGGTGAGAAAACATTATAGGATGTATCTAATAGAGGAAATGATATATTTATTGAAAACTTTTCAATAAACTGCAAAAGAAATTGTATTTTTGTATAACGCCATCAATCCAACTGTCCATCCTTCTCTTTTTCACTTGCACAGTGCTGGGTCAAAGATGAAACAGCTAAAGCAGTTATATACAGAGTTCCTCTTCCAGATTAGCTCAAATGACTAAGACATTTTTAAAACAGTCATGAAATATACTTCAGCAACTCCTGGCTCTGCTCTGAGGTCTGCTTTAAGTGGCACATGGCCAAAGCACATCCCTAGAAAAGGGATTCTTTCCAGAAACTTGACTCTACCCTGAGTTCTAAATACCTATGAAACCGTGTTTCTTAGGGGAATCCTAAAACTGTTTTGAAGTACTTTGTTTGTTATCAAAGTTTAATGACAAAAGGTGAATGTTGAACTGTGGATGTAAGACTAAAGAAAACAAAAAAAAACTAACATACCTTTAAGTTCTCTTTACCTTGGATTCAAGGATTCAAGGATTCAAGGATTCTTTATTATCATTCTACATACATGATGGTACATGAAGTGGAACGAAATTACGTACTCACGGTACTATTCCACCCAAGAGCTAATATTAAAATAGATAAAATAAGTTAAAAAAATAAAATAAAAGTAAAATAAATAAAATAAGAATATACGGTGTTAAAGTGCGTGTATTGTAGTCCGTGCAGTGGTTTGTTCAGGATGAGTTCAATAGTCTCACAGCTTCAGGAATGAAGCTGTTTCTGAGACGGGTTGTTCTACACTTGATGCTGCGCAGCCTCCTGCCTGAGGGGAGCAGAACAAAAAGTGAGTGTGCTGGGTGTGT
>JAVLVB010000078.1:4059670-4074192 GCA_032876305.1 Orestias chungarensis | reverse complement strand
GATGTTATTATCTAGGTTATTAGTGACCAAACTGTCCTTAAACCTACAAAGTTCAGTCCGTCCATAACTCATACGCATAAGGCGCATAAGTTTGGGCTCGGAACCGACGTAAAAACTACGTAACTCAGGGTTTTCACTAGTAGCGTGAGAAGCCGCTGCACTACTGTGCGCCGCCATCTTGTTTTCCGCCATAACCAATGGTAATGTCAGATTTAGACCTTTAGACCTTGTTAAAGACTGGTACAACATCTAAACAACTTTAATAGCTGCTTGATAGATTTTGTTAGGACTACTTGAGAGCAAGACCCTGAAATACTTGCTCTCGTCCTTCTGGGACATTTTCAAGGAGACTATTATACACTCGGCTAATAACTGCTTCAAGGGCTTCTGATTGTCCTCTTCTTATAAGATAAACAGCAACATATCATCTGCATACAGTAGAATCATGATAAAAAACAATAGTTTAGGACAATTACAAAAAACATCATTTATGTTCTCTTAATGAAGATAATTGTTTCTGTAGTGCTGAAAAAAAGGCCTCGCACTTCAGCCAGCTTCCAGAACTTTGACAACTTACTTTCCCTTTTTAAAGTTATACCCTGATTCTTTAATCAATGTACAGTGTTGTGTACAAAAATAATCCAAAAATCCACAACCTATAACTATACAAGAACCTGCGCTGTGCCAAACTCTGTGGTATCATATATTTATTAAAAGAGTTTTGGTTACCATAAGGGCTTTTGCTCTTCTTTTACCGGACTTTAAATAGAAACATTTGAATTTTTTCACCAAAAAATAATTTCTCCCCTTTTTTTCTTCTCTGATTTGCTTTGACTCTGACACAGATGGATATACGACCGATGATATTGTATTTTTTTGGCAAGGAGATGACAAAGCAGTGACCGGGGTTAAAGAGTTGGAGTTACCTCAGTTCTCCATTGTAGACGTACGCTTGGTGTCAAGAGAGGTCATGTTTACTACAGGTAAGACTTTATTTATGTCTAAGTATCCTAAAATCAGAGAGTAAGAAAAATAAAGAATACTTTTATTAGTAAAGCACGAATATTACCCAATTGAAAACTCTATACTTATAATTTGCTCAAAGAGTATCTGTTTTACTGCAGTCTCCCTAGAAGTCCTTTCTGTGTTTATATCCCACTTTGGTCCACCGTAAAGGCCTGAGCAGCAATCGTCCAATTTTAAAATGCTCATTTGATGATTTTTAGAGAACAGAGAAAGTGCAAAAGAAAGGCAGAAGCCGCTCGCTGTGACAACTCTCACAGGGATGCTGAAGTTGCCTGCTGAGATAGGGGCTCGCAGAAAAATGTGCCGTGTTTGCGACTTTCTGCCATGTTTAATTGGAATCGAACTTGTCCCTGGAAAGGAATCTATCGCTTTGGGGAAATTAAGTGCCCCATCTGAACAAATGGAGAAATGACTACCCTGTGCATTGTCAAAAAGAAGACTTTGGAATTCTTGACTTATGTTGATATTTCCCCTTTTATGTTTCTTTTGTTTTCCCTAATTTAGTTTTAGTTTTTTGTTTTTTCCTTTTGCCCTTAACTTTTTTAATATATCACTCTATTCTATTTCCATACAGGTTCATATCCAAGGCTTTCATTGAGTTTCAGGATTAAGAGGAACATAGGCTATTTCATCTTGCAGACATACATGCCCTCCATCTTGATCACCATCCTCTCCTGGGTCTCTTTCTGGATCAATTATGATGCCTCTGCAGCTCGTGTGGCCCTCGGTAAGACACAGCCACTGGTGCATTAGTAAACTTCTTACTGCCCCCATAAGATTCCACTAATTATCACAGAAACAAACAACACACAGCTGTCAGACATGTGCAAGTGTTACCGCACAAATCTTCCACATTCTGGATGCAAAAAAATAAGCAAGTAAACACTGCAGACCTGTAGCTGCAGGTTACAAGCAACTCCCGTTAATTTCATTTTGCCATGTTTCTCATTTTGAATTTCCCTTGCCTCTGTTTGATGTAGCCACAAATTGCCTTGTATTGTGGAAAAAAAGAAAACAGGAACAGCAGGGATACAGTGTAATACACACTAATATTGTACATAATGTGGGCTGATTAATAACCCTAGAAGGAACTACACCCATTGAGGCTTGCACTGCTACTATTACTGATTTCATGTCTAATCGTTCAAATGTATTATTTGCATCAGAATAATAATTAGTTTTTGTCAGAAGCAAAAGCTTGATAGGCTCTGAATGTTTTATTTTTCAATTTCTTGCTGTTCCTGGCAATGTAGGACAAGATCGAGGTATATCTTGCAATCTTTTTCTCTTTCTTACAACAAACGTAAATGATAGGTGCATATGACAAAACAGTGCTGATAAACTAAACTGAACTAACCCCTGATTTCAAAGCTTGATTTCAGTGTTTGGATAAAGTGTCTGTATCCTTCAATCTTTTTTATATGTTGTCTTCAAATGAAGACTTTCAAACATACTTTTCTTTCATTGTTTTTAAAATATTATTGCATCTATTTAAATAATCTATATGATTGCACCCTCTTTATCTAATATATGGTCATTTCTATCTGTTAAGTCTTAAGAAATTACCTGCAGAAAATCTAAATGATAAGACTCAACTTCTGACTGAATTGTTAGATCCAACATTGTAAAAAGATAATTAAACACTCAAGAAACAGAAATAACCATTTAGACAGACAATGAACTTTAAGCAATGGGAGTAACGAAGTTTTTTTTTCTATCTCTGTGCTATAAGGTGTGACAACGGTGCTTACCATGACCACAATTAATACCCACCTTAGGGAGACCCTCCCAAAGATTCCTTATGTGAAAGCCATCGACGTCTACCTCATGGGCTGTTTTGTGTTTGTATTCCTGGCCCTGCTCGAATATGCCTTTGTAAATTATGTGTTCTTTGGCCGGGGCCCTGCGCAACAGAAAAAATTCAATGAGAGGCTGGGCAAAGTCAACAACGAGCGCACGAGATACGAAGAGAAGCGACTGAGGGAACAGGTTTGCATCTTCCTTCTTTTACTTCACTGTCTCTCACCCCACGCACACACGCACACACACACATTTCTGTGTCAGTCAGAGTTCAAGTACAATACGAGCCTGTTGCAAACAAAAGATCTCTGACCATGGTCTTGTTACATGAAACAAGTTGCACAAAAGCTGCTGAAGTAATCCTCCACATTCATACTGATGTCATCACAGCCTAATATGCATTCAACCACCATCATCCATTGCCCTTCCCTCAAGCACTGGCTGCTTTTTTTGGAGCGTAGACTTTCTTATTGAGATACCTTTTCATTTAAGTGAACAGCGGTGTAAACATTCTCATTTCTTATTTAGATTGTCGTCAATGATGCTGTAGGCTTTGTTCACTCTCACTCTACTGCCTTGTATTTAAAGATGTTTTAGAACAATTCAAAGAAATCATGAAATCATGAAAGCTGTTGCTGTAATGGTGAGACGGGATATAGAACCCTACCATACCTTTGTGTGTGCAACACTAAATGCTATGTCTGTTTAGTTCTTCCTGTTATCTCTTTATCTTAAACTATTTCTATCTGCCTGTATTTTAGAGTCAATTTAATGTTCTTTTCATTTTTCTTTCACATTGCAAGGACTCCATTTCCGTGCCGTTTCAAACCAACACCTTCAGGTCATTTACACAGCGAAGAAATCTATATCTCGAGGAACAAAGAAAAGTTGGGGTACATGTATTTAGCAATCATATCAGCTTTAGGCCAGCCCTTACTATAAAGTGTTTATCATCAGTACTTGTCAAATTATTTGTTTTTGTTTTGCAAGTGAAACATATTTTTTTTATAAATGTCTGTATGAAGAAGCTAACTATTTCTGTTGCATGCGAGAAATTACATTCCATATCATCCCTGCCTTTTGCTTAAGCTTAATGGGTGGGCGGTGGGTTAGAATGTCATGTTAGATGTTTAAGGGGATTTGGGGCTGCTGAGTAGCCTTTTTCACCACTCTCTGACTTTGGCTGTCTTTCCTGTCTCTTTGCAGGTGGATGCTTATGGAAACATCCTCCTCACCACACTGGACATGAACAACGAAGTGATGCCTTCCGACCTGGGTAGCAGCGTCAGTGACTCTCGGAATTCTGTCATGTCCTACGAGAGCTCCGGAGTCCAATTTAGGAAGCCCATGGCACCTCGGGACGGCTACAGTCACCACTCGCTGGACCGGAGCGCCATGCGGAGCCGGGCCAACTGTCGGCTACGACGACGCTCCTCCAAACTCAAGTTGAAAATCCCAAACCTGTCAGATGTTAGCACCATTGACAAGTGGTCCCGGGTCATATTCCCCATCACCTTTGGATTTTTCAACCTAATCTACTGGTTATACTATGTGAATTGATGTGCATCCCACAAGGAATCATGGGCCATATTTTGAGAGCACATTAAATTGGCTTTGATACAGTTTCAAAATATGTATACACATATACAAGTTGAACATATGTATATGCATATTTCCATATATTATATTTATATATAAACAGGTGAAATATGAAGGACTTTTCTGCTGTACAAAGTATTACTAGGATGACTTGAATGTTTAAGAATAATTGTGCGAGAAGAATTTCAACGCTTTGAGTTTTTTGTTTTTCCTCCTGAAAAAAACACGAGATCCCCACCAGGGTTTTGCGGAACTGAAGACTGCATGATATTTTTGCTATATAAAGAAGAAAAGTTCAAAAAAAAGCCAGAAAAAAAAGGGAAAGTGAAAGCTCCTCAGTGAGAAAAGATGTCTCCGAGTCCCATAGACTTTTTATTGATGCTTATCGTACTCAGAAATCCTCTTCTGCAGCTCAAGAAATCAGTGGTGGTTCATCTGTCCAGGCATCGGCTCAGTGAGGTCCTTGGCACCACCTTTGAACCCCGCCCTAACCTCTGCCATTACCCCACAGGATGACATGCACGGAAACCTCCGGTTCTACTATGTACAGAAACCTTGTTTGGAATATGTGTAGTTCCTTGGCTTTTTTAAGTGTGAATACTGTCCACCTACATCAGCTCCAGCCAAATGATTTCTCTTTGGTATGGTATATGAATAGGGTATCTGACCACTGCATTCCCAACCTTAAGCTTGTATTCCTATTTATTTCTGTCTTTTTTTTTAAGATACAAATTTTTGGGGAGGTGGGCTTGTGGATGGGGAAAAAATGTGGGCTTTTTTTTGTATTCTAGTAAAAACTAACACTGCTTATTGTAGATGTAATTTGTCATAAAAAAACTGTAATTTCAGAGTCAGAACATGTTCTAGGGGTAAGGCATTGTGAGGTAAAAGAGTCAATGATGCATTGCTTATCTTGATTGTTTGAAAAAAAGAGGAACAATTGTTCTGTACATTTTAATCATTCAGTATTCTTACTAAATTATACTTGTGCTATTCTTTCGTCCTAATGGTTGATTCACATTCTTTTAGATGCAGAGTTCATTTAGATTAGATCCTGCTTTTTGTTTGCCACACAGGACCAGGAAGGGGAGAGCGATTCAAAAAAATCAACCCTTTGTTTTTTTCCTAGTCATCTTTCAGGATAAGATTTTTATGTTTTGTTTGTTCTCAGCTATTTTTAGTGTTCCAGTCACAGTGTTAAAGGCAAGAATATTTGGGATTCAGATAGGAACGTGCACACCAGGAAAGAGGCATAGAGAGGAGAGGGTTCATCATTGTGGTCTTATTTAATAGCATCCCAAAGCTGCTTCTAGAGAATGAAGAGAATCTGTGTTAGAATTAAATAATGATAAACTGGACTAAATTATGATCAAAAGACTCATAATTTACGTTTTGCCCCTGAAAACACATCCATTGCATTTTGATTGCTTACCTTCCGAGGTGAAAGTATGTTGACCATCTTTCGTACCCACTTTACCAACAGGATTTACAATAACCATCTATTTTCTACTAGACTGTAAGAAAAGTTTGATTTCATGGTTTTACGATGTAATATCAGGAGATAAAACACTGATCCAATGTGAAGTAATAGTATTTATTATTGTTACTTTTAAAATATACATTATTTCAAGTCTAAATCAGTAAATAAATCACTACAGCTACAATGGTATATAATAAAATCAAAGTTACATTTGTGGAAAATAGGAAAGGACAGAGTTATGAGAAAACAACATAAAGATGCCAAAACTACAAATAAACAACATTTGATGGAAAAGTAGATATATCAGAAAAGGCCTATTTTTCTATGGAACATGGCGAGTGCATAATATTTCTTCTAAAACAAAATACTGATCAGAAACTAATGTGTCTATGTAAGTCAAAGGGAAGTTTTTACAGTTTTGTGGCCGAAAGTGTGATATGATTTTCAGTATTTCTATTTGAAGTAATTTTATACAGTCTTGTCACATTTCCAGGCATCATCTTTACATGTCCAACAATAAATGTATTCAAACTCAAAGGACATTTCTTTGTGCCTACAATTAGAACCTTTTGGGTGAATTTGGATAAAATGGTATGCGTGAGTGACAAAAAGCGCCCTCCAAGCACTATATATAGGTAATACTTATAAAGAGTAAAGTAGTAAGATTTAATTTAAAGCTAAATGTATAATCCTGAAATGAAATGAACCTGGAAACTGAGCACTTTACTGATTTTACAAAACAGTCTAATATCCTGTGCATAAGTAGAACCTTCTTACAGCTACAAGAAAGTGGACGCATTGTTTATGTATTCCCTTCATTCCTCTTGCCTGTTAAAATCTTGACACTTATAACCACCCTACCCGCAGTAAAACACAACCGACTCAAATCACTTGGGGCATAAAAGCTTTACTCAGCCTCTTTCACATATGCAGTAGTACTCCCCGAAACCTGTACACTCACTTCAGTGTTGCTCTTCCCCTTTAACACATTATAGAAATCCCTGTGATACGTATGCTGCAATTCTGACTTCTGGCTAACAGAGGTTTTCTTATGGGAGACGCTCAAATGGCGTCAATACTAGATGTGGCTCTCTTTAGCCAGCTACTTGTTGCAATCAGATTAATGAGTAAAAAGTGACCGTGTTTCCTGAGTATAGATCATGTCATGTTCGGTACACTTTATAAATTGTTAGATATGGGTAGTGATTTTGAGTTAGGGGTGTTTCAGATGGTTACATTTATGTTAACGTTGTGAAAGACATCTACTCCTTTTTTTGTTTGTTTTGTTTTGCATATTAAAATGTCAAAGTGTTTAAATTAAAATATGAAGGCCAGAGGATATCATTTGTTTCACTGCTAACGAGGCAGATATTACTGTGTTTAGCTGGCTAATCTGTTGTCTCAATGAGATGCACGTATAGTGTACTTTTTTTCTAATGTAAACCAACTCAAGTATCAAACCTTTATTCAGGTTGGATGGTATTCCCAGAAATTGATGCCTGTTCAGGTATTGTACTTTTTACACAGTACACCAAATGCATATGGAGGGAAAAAACAACACAAAACAAGAAAAGAAAACATTTTCACAGATTTTCACTAATAAATTCAAACACTACATGTTTTACCAGCTTTCTGGACATGAAAATAGCGCCTCTATCTAAAAGGCTGTGAGGACATTCTGTTTGGAAACCTTTTCTTTAACATATTTACTTGTTTAGAGAGATTTTTTTTTTTCCTTTGGACACTTAGTTCAGGAAGTAGAAAAGGAGGGAGAAATAGTGTTGAACTAATTTCAATGTGAATTTTCTTGCCTCTAGTGTATATGTGTAATTACATTTGAATTGTACTGTAAATATGATATCTTTCACTTAATAGTTCTTAATGCATGAACAAAAACATGGCAGTTCTTAATACCAGCTAGCCTCACTGCTAATGGCATGGACAGCTTTTCTTGCATTGGCATATTTCTGCAAACAAAACCTTAACTGAAAAAGAGAGAGAGAGCGAGACGGAAAAAAAAATCACGAAGGAACACATGGTGTGAACAAAATAATGGAGCAATCAGGACAAAGTTATCCCGCAACAATGGAGCTTCTGGCGGTTCCGGCGTAACGCTAATGCTAAAAGATGTGGTTAAGTGCATTCAGCTAATGGGACAAGGACATTCTGGCGGTTAGGCTTTTTCACATTTATCTGTTTAATGTGACCTGAAACTTTTTGGGAAATTGCAGCATGCGGTCTACCCACTGCGCTTACCTCAGCCATTCACAAAGCACTCTGTTCTCCACAAGTTATGTTTAAAATGAAACATAAACATCTAACTCGAACTAGCTTACTGTGGCAAAAGGAGCAGAGTTAAGACGACAATGTTTTTGTTTATTTGTTGTTGTTTTTTTTGTTTTTTTTGTTAGTTTGTTTTTCATGTTTTTCACCAACGAAGTCAGGAGTGCCCTTGAGCAAGGCACTTTACAAATTACCCCAGCGCGGAAATATTAAGTCTGTGCTGTATTGTAGCGAACATCTTTAGCTATTCGAAGGAATAACTAGCAAAGCCCGTGCTGTACTGTAGCAAATGCTAATTCAGACCGTTGCTAGCGAACTGTAGCCTGAAAAAACATGTTAATTATTAAGCCTTTTCACAAAGCCGAAATGCGTCAGCACGACATTTTACCCGTCAAGTCACCAGACGTAAGCCAGGAGGCCCCTGTAGCTCCTTAACGTCGGGCGAACCGTCGCTGGTGGATTCATTATTTTGTCCTCACCTCGTAGGTTTTGTTTTGCATGACCTGAGTTTGAAAAAAAATAAAACAATAAAAAAAGGTTTATTTTCATATATTTTTACTCTACACTATCCAGTTACACTCCACAGCCAGGAAACAGAAAAAACAAAACAAAAAATAAACGTTTGATCCAGTGTTTACATGCTAAAATTGCACTTGTTTTACAGCCAGCTCTTATAAATCTTGTGAAACAAACTTTTCATGAAGCTGGAGGACAAACATCACAGTGGAGCGCACATTATGTGATTTTTTTTTTTTAATTCTTTTTGTTTATTTATTTCATTTATTTGATTAAACACAGTTGTGCACTTCAAGAAAACACACACATATATATATTTACTGTAAATCAGTTTGTGATAGATGCACCAAGTGCATGATAAGAGTTTTCTCATATTCAGCCTAAGCATCCCATCAAACGCCCTTCAACTACAAAGGATGTAAAGGATGCTCTCTTGTAGCATCTTAACATGTAAGCCATGTGATTGCACACTGAGTGGGTGTTCCCTGTATTTCCCTCTTTGATAAGTTGCCTCTGGTCACGGCCTGCTGTCGATTACTGTACGAGGGTGACTTGCAAGACACTGTGCCGATTACCAGTTTCCCACGCGTCAGTATACTGTACCTCCCTCTTTTTAAAACCCTTCCAGAAAGACTGTCTCATATTTAACTAGTTGGTAAAATAAAAACAAAAAAAATAGAAGCTTTTTCAGCAGTTGTAATTATTTGGCAATGAAAAGAAACAAGCCCACAATATCAACACCTTTGTTTATTTTTCAGTAATAGTTAGTAAACAATTTGGTTCCTTTCTGCGTTAATTTCTGATTTATTGTATCTGTAGCATTTGTTATAGATTGTTATTCTTACTGTTGTTGTTTTCTTTGCATATGAAGGAAGTGTAATTCATCCGATTTACGATATGGCTCTGGAAGTAAAAGAAAAAAGAAAAAAAAAAGAATTTGGTTTTTCGTACTGTAATCGTTTTGTTCACATTGGGCGCTTATTTGATTCAGTTGTTTAATACGGTGTTTGATTTCATTTGAGGCATCAGTACTCATAGAATCGACATTTGTGTAGTATGAAGTTGTATTTTTCGTTTCCTTTTTCTTTTTCTTCTTTTTTCTTTCTTTTTTTGTCAGTGCAATTTAATGTTATGGTGTCAAACCGCTTTTTAAGGTGTTTGAACAAAATGTGTTTTTTACAAATACAAAGTGTTCAAGTATGTGGTATAAAAAGGGTTATCATTCAAACAACCAACTTTTTACAAATAAAGGCTTATACTGTAAAGAAAACTTGTCTTTTCATTTGCTTTTTTGGACTAATATATTGCATTTTCTGTTCAATTTAACATTGTAATTATTAATTTTTTTGTATTAGTCCCCAAAAAGTAAAATGCATATAATGAAAGAGACAGGAAAACCAGCTTTCCTTGATTGTTTGCTAGAACTTTTTAGTTGTGGTTTTGCTTTTGATAAAGAACTTTACATGTAAAACAAATCCTGAAAACAAAACCAAGGAGGAGGGCTTCCTTTAAATTTGATTATGAAACCTTGCCTAATACCTTTTATGAAAAGCTACCTTCGTTACACCATATTTCCCAAATAAAGATTCAAAGTTAAAAATATAAAAGATAAAAAAAACTGCCAATTTTATTAGTTTAGGAACATTTTGCTATTAGAAGATAAAACTTTATTTTTTATTGCAGAAAGTTAAGCTTGGGTCAGTTTTATTCTAAATCTACAAATGATTGGATTATTCATCTGTCTTGTCAGGTCATTAAAACTCTTTGGCAGGATTGTTCGTCCTCTGATTCAGGACATGCACCGCTTAAAATATACATTTGGACCTTTTTTTCTTAATCTACCTGATGTTTTGTTTGTGTTAACGACAGCACATTTTTAGATGCTAAAGGTGACTCTAAAAAAGGTCGAACTGAAAAATCCCCTACGCTACATCATTAATAGTTAAAGTTGTTTATGGTGAAATCCTTTGTTTAATGATCAAAACATTTTTTGTTTACTAACACCAAGTTACACGTTTACCAGAAATTTAAAAAGTAGCAAGATTAGACACATACACCAGAGATTTTGTCAAATCTCACCACATTAACAACCATTCTCCACATGTTGTTTAGGGACGGTGAATCAGAGACCTTCAGCTTTTACATTCTGACTTGTTTTCCGATTGTATAGATGCTGCTTTGCTGTGGCTGTTGATGTCCATTTCCATCACGCTTGGCCTCCACCAGTCACTGTGACCTGTGTAATGATCTTCTGCTGACTTGTCCTCCCCCTGAAATGCTGCAGATTTAATGCACAGGTTTGTCTTTCCTAATTGATTTCTCTTAATTTACTTTCACTCGACTCCACATCCACTCCTGCTGCTGATTGCGCTGAGCTCACCTTGAGAGGGGCGAAGGTTTATAAATATGTCCAATACGCAGCGATGTAGAGAGTTCACCTTTATGACGCCAAGATTAACATATAACCTCTTCCAGCTCATCAGAGTATACTTAAGTCCTTGGAAAACATCAGCACAAAGACTGTTTATTAAATTTAAAGTATTAAATGAGGACTAGAGAAATAATATATTTTGTATTTGCAAGAATTTTTTCTGTTTTTTTTCCCCCCCTTTCAACGCACATAGCTATGCTAAGAGGACAGAATCAGAGCAGGTGAAGCAGTTCAGTAAAATGTTTTCTACATTTCCGTGGTCTATTGTCAGCACTCCATATAAAAACATAAAATATTGTAAGGGTGCATTAACATGGGTCAGGAATGGATGGCTTTTCCAGTATGCTTTTGTGTATATACGGGGAGGAACGTTCCAAGTGGACAAAAGGAATTGAATAGCTCAGTTTTCTAAACCTTTATATCATTAAGCCTTTTTTTAAATCATCAACTTTATTTAAGTGACCACACGTAAAGTTGACTTAGAAGTTTTTCGCCTAGTGTCTCGATAACTAAACAGTACTTTGTGGTGTCAAGTTAACTTAAGCTTATGCAAAGTTGTATTTTATTAGCCATCAGGCATCGTTCACATTTATAGAAACTATGACATTGAAAAAATACATTATAGACCACTAGGACAAAATTGGGAAATATCTTTTAAGCTCCATCGTATATCAGAGATCGGATTACTCCTTATGTCCCTAACAGAGCAGTTCACTCTTAGACTGCAGGTTTACTGGTGGTTCCTAGAATCTCTAAAAGGAGAATGGGGGGCAGATCTTTTAGTTATCAGGCTCCTCTCCTGTGAAACCAGCTTCCAGCTTTAGTCCGTGAGGCAGACACCCTGTCTACTTTCAAATCTAGGCTTAAAACCTTCCTTTTTGATACAGTTTATAGTAAGGAAGAGGTAGAGAAGACAGCCTAATCCGGTTGGAGGAAGAACTCAGTCTTGACAGACGGTTCTCATTTGCTCTACGTTCTTCATGTCTCACTCTACAGGATTAGTTCATCTAAGTTTTTCTAGTTATGCTGCTATAGGCTTAGACTGTTGGAGGACAATCTGACCACTTCACTCTCTGATTCCTTCTTCCTTTGTCCAATCTGCTTTAGTTACCATTATTTCAAGCTTGTTAACCTTTTGTTTTCTCTTAGTGTTCTTCTCTCCATAATAGCCACACCTGGTCTGGCGTTCTGTTAGCTGAGACAGCTTCTTGGATGAGAACATAGGCTGAGATGCTTCCAGTGACGCTCTACAACTGCTGCTGTAAACTCTTTATTTTTCAAGTTTCCTCTGCATCTATTTTAGTTTTCTGTCTTTTCAAACCTCCAGTCGGTCATGGCAGATGGCTGCTTGTACAAAACCAGGTTCTACTGGAGGTTTCTTCCTGTTAAAGGGGAGTTTTTCCTCTACACTGTCCCAACATAAATGCTCAGTATGAGGGATTGCTGTAAAGTCAACGACAACACAAACCATTGATTCTGTCTGCTGATTCCAGAGGAGTGAATGCTGCAAGTCAATGACTCGATGCAATCAGCTGGGGTTCCTTAGATTGGAAACTTTTTCAAACTGATTAGTAATGATGTATCTCTGATTGGAGTTGATTTTCTTGTAAAGTGCCTTTGATATAGCTGATATATATATCACTAACCCTTTGCCATATAAAAATTATGTATGCAAATGGGAGAATGCATAAATAATACATACGTCTTAGACATGTCTTTATTGGTGCTGTATCATTAATTACTTGTTAAATGTGCTGACTGCTTCATGGCATATGTCACTTCCCCCGTTTCTTGCTTTCAACAACATCTTATGACATTGTTTCACCCAAATAACATTCATTACCTCATCGCCATTCATCCTCCATACAGCCACGGAAAACGGAAATGTCCTTCAAACGAACTGCAGGCGACCAGGAGATCAGGATTTTACGACGTTATTTAATGGTCCTTATGGGAAATGCAGTCTTCCTTCACGCAAAACACTACTGCTTTTGTTCACAACAGCCGCCAAAATCGACCAAAACTGAAGCTCTCTTAGTGTTGCTTTAACTACCATGATACATAGTGTGTTCACTTTTATAATCTACAACCATTTTTATTTTAGTTAACAACTTTAGTTATCCAAATGAACAGTAATTAGACTACTTTAATGTTGTGTTGCCATGACTGAATCACTAACTCTAACTCATTTAAAAACCAATACAAGGGAAAAAGAAAACAAAAGGAGTTTGCTGTAAGACTGTGGTTATTTAATGGTAAGTTGAAAAACTGAGTTTGGACAGTAGAGGCAGGATATGTAAACACGGTAGAAGTCCTAATTTGTTTTGGGGGCCCTCTCATAATCGCTGTTACCTTCAGACTGATCTGGATAATTGATAAATGATGATGCCAAGAAATTAACAAACTAGCCCTCCAAGTCACTGCACTGCACAGACTGGAAAGAGCTCAAAACATTATCACACGTAAGCCTCAAACAATTTCAACTATTAGTTCAATGTTTTTTTTTTTTGTTGTTTTTTTAGAACCTTAACATATTGCTCCTCAGTCTTTTTTTATGTCCTTGTTGAGAAAGTACAGATTTTAGGGAACCAAACATAATAACCATAATTGCTGTAAAACATAATATGTGGCGAGAAAGTAAGTAGTTTCTCATTGCTCGTCCAGGTCATTTGTCTTATTGCTCCTTTTTCTTTTTTTTTTCTTTTTTTTTTTACCGTCTGCACTTTGGGGAAGTTATAGCCTAAGTGCAACACTGACAGGCTGTCGAAGCTGCACCCTGATGTAGATGCAGTCCCATCCTCTGCTCCCCTTTTTTTTTTCCTTTTCCTTTGCCAAGTCGCGATAGGTCACCTTTTCAAGTGATCCACTTTGAAATTCAAAGAGGACAAAATTAAAAGGAAATGTGGCTTCTGAGTGCCCTTGTCCCATTTTCTCTCTCAGTTTGTTTGTGCAATTGTGTCAATCTTTGTGAGAGCACTGTGTCATGCCTGGAAGTGATGCCAATATAAAATGATTGTTCAGTGTCACCAGGTTTGGCTTTGAAAGCAAAGAAGAAAACAAATGAAATGCAAAGGAGACTTCTCTCCAGAGCAAGTCAGATGCTATTTTACACTACATGTTCTTGTTCTCGCATGTGACTAGGTGGTCTACTGTCACTATATTTATAGGTGCTATGCTCACTTGGTAGCTTTAGGGACATTATGTGAAGTCAGTGAAGTCATGCTAAATGGCTGCCCTATATGTTTTTTCAAGTGGGAGAGGAGGGTGGAGGAGCAAAGCTGAATCAGTAGTGTGATGCCCATGGCTCTGTTGCCATCAGAAGCATCAAACTCTATTAAAAACACACACACACACACACACACACACAAACACACACACACACACACA
>JAVLVB010000078.1:4033322-4053348 GCA_032876305.1 Orestias chungarensis | reverse complement strand
GCCTATTACATACTGTTCCCCCACTTTTAAAGGGACGGGGAAATGCAGGTTGACGTAACACCGGTGCTTATAAATCATATCACTAGCCTAAAAGCATAATTGCGTAAGTTTTATGCGACTGCCTTAGACCATGGCATTTATGGTGCGAGGCTAATGATATATTTTACAATACAAGCTTAGATTACAAGTGACATTAAAATGCTGATGTAGAAACAATGCAAATATTAATGATATAACATTGACCAGCAAATTTTACTCGATTCACCCATTTTTATTTTGAAGGTATCCTAAAAATACAAACTTTAGGATTAAGTAGGATGTAACATTGCAGTGAGCATTTCAAGGCGGAGAATTTGAAAGGACAGGACAGATTGTCAGACTGAGAGATGGTGACATTCCTTCCATCTTCAGCTTCCTGGCTCACCTCCAAAGAGTGGGTGTATCATCGTAAGGCTATAAGCGCTCATAGATATTAAATAGTATATTACCAATAATAGGGAAGGGTGAAATACTTCTCTCTGTGTGGGATGATTTATAATATTTAATGCTTCTTTTTTAATTGTAGCCAGAAAAAGGCAGGACTACAGCTACTTCTAGAAAAGCTGAAGAGAGCCTGTCTGTGGCCTTCCAATCTTCGACTCATAACCTCAGCCTAATGATGTGAGTATATATATTATGGTTAACAGCATTTCAGTTTTCAAAATCACTTCAGACTGATTAAAAAAAAGTTATCTTTAGCAGATTAATGTCAAAATTACACAAGGAAGACATACAACTGAGGAAGACTAAGCCTTGTATGTTGTATGTACATGAAATAGCTATGATATGATGGCAAATGTTTTGCAAAAAAAAAAACTTTAATATAATTATACTATAAATGATAATAATATTAATAATAATAATAATAATTAGATTAAGTATCTCTAATCTTATTTTATGGAACACTAAGTTTTAATAACACTAAAGCCTATAGAAAGGCAGTTTATCAGGCTAAATGTTTTCCAAAAAAAATGCTGCTCAAAACTGGACATCTTAAGCTAAATCATTTAATAGATCACAGACTTTTTAGAGCTTTCAAGAAGAGATAGATTGTAACTTTTTTTTAATCTTTGAGAAGAATCACTTGAGAAATGTAAGATTTGAATTTTAAAAATATCTGTAGGGGTCGCTGTGTGTTGTTTTTTTGGGGGGGTTGGTTGTTTTACAACTGAATATAATATTATAACTGAAAAACTGTTATGAAACCAAAGTTTTTATAACAGATGCCACATTGATTAGGTGTTGACCTTTGATTTTGTCATTTTTCTATATTGCTGCTTAACTGAAATAGCAGATTACTTAATTAGGTCTTTAAGATGGTACATTTCTGGAAAAAAAATGTCTTCACGTATATCAATAATGTCCCCACCCGATCCGTACAATGTGGCACAAATTTAGGCATTTAAAATCAACAAATGAACTGTTTTAAATGCTTTCATATAAATAAATTAAATTAAAGATTTATTAAAGGAATGTGACCCTATGCCAAAGAAAAAAAAAATGCCTGTTTATATAATTAAAATCTTTGGTGGACTGTATTGTTTTTAAAACCAAATTTTGTTTCATTTGCCACATTCTGGTTACTGTTCCACTTGTAGGAAAAATCCCATACAACCTGTTAGAAGTAGGTTAGAGGAAATTGATCATGTTCCGATTGAAATTTGGAACGTTTTCCAGAGAGATTTCGAAGGGAATGCAAAATCAGAGTAATTGTTATTAACAAATGAGAAAATATGGAAAGAAAATATGAAATATTGGTGAACCTTCCCAGGGTTAGTTTGTGAAGCCAGAACATTATTAAGAATCTAGGAATGGACTTGCATTACTTAGGGTCAGAGTTTATGGTGCCACAAAAGGAAAGAAAGTGGACAAAATTGCTGCCTTTGAAGAGTTCCAAAGTGAAGAGCACTACTGACCGAAAATAAGGTTTAGGATTATTTTACATTTGACATAAAAAATCAGCTTGATGATCCAGAAGACCTCCATAGACATTTTGTGAGCACAATGTGCATAAAGAGCATTTTCAGGAAGGTTTGTGATGATGGGGATGTTAGTGTGGTGCTGATGCCTTTCTGGTTCAAGACATCATTTTAGCCATGTTACGAAATCCTGTCAGAGTGGCCCAGTAAAAGTTCTTAATTATAAATCTACTTTAGATGCTATTTCACAAACTTAAAATGCTTTTTTGATCCAGTGGGGTTGAATATGAACTTTACCAAAGAGACATACTGTAAAATATTATAATAATTATTCTTATTATAAATAATAAATATAATTTTAATATAAAAAATAAACATAAGAAAATATAGAAACACAAAATAAATTATTTACAACTAACTTGCAAATAGGAAATACAATATTTAAAACAAAAGGGGTCTTAACTGACAATAAATTAGGCAAAGTCTTTTAAATAATGATAATGAATTTATTCAATAAATCGTGACAGTTAAATTATAATTTAAATTAATATTATTAAATTAAAGGTATGTTTTGCAAAATTGCTCTTTACGTTGCACCTGGATAAAAGTCTTTGAAAAAGGTGCAAGTGTTTATGGGTCAAGATAAGAGCATTCTTGCAAGATGGAATATTCTAAATAATCAGATTTTTTAAAATTATCAGTAACATTTTTTTATGAAACTTTTATGACTTTTATTTTATTTTTTCAGCTCGATTTTTTTCACTCAACAAAGCTTTTTGACAAGTTAATTCAAAACCGGTGCTTTTCTCAAGGTACCTGAAGCATGTTTGTTCTTTTATAGTCAATAATTAACTTCATTTATTTGATGAAAGAACAAGTTAGGCCAAAAAGTGTGGATCAGACAGTAAAGTAAGATGTAGACGTATTTTTGGTTGAACCAAAGATACGTTTACAACAGTAGTGTAATTCAGAAGTTTTACATGATGTTTCCATTTATTAGACCTTAGGAAGCAGTAATATACAGCTGATCTTCATAACATAGTTTTGGAAGACTTTGCAAAGACGTTTGTCCTATTACTATGCATACGTAGCCGAAACCATGTTTGCTCATGTGACGTTTTTCTTTTCAATCTTTATGACAGAGAACAGTTAGGACGTCAGCCGGTAGGCCTTTCAGACAGTGTCCATTTTGCCAAAATTATGCCATGTATGTAGGATTTTGTATGTATGATTCCGTGACTGCTTCTAATAATCTCTTTCTCTCTTTGTTGGCCTTAGTAAATATCTGTCCTTGCTGTTTATCTGCTGCACCGCTTACTGCTACAGCTTACACAAAGTAACAGTGGATCACATAAACGCAAGACATAGTCAAGGATAAACTGATACAAGAGGATGACACCCTTTAGGAGGGTTAAGAGTGAGGAATAGATAAAAGCAGGACTCGCGCTCCATTCTTTGCTTCATTTGGTTCATCCCTATGATGTGCTAAGTGGAGTCCAGTGCCGATGGTTAATGTCACTCTGTATCTGTTCCTTTTGCATAGTTGTACACTGATTACTTTTATATTAAATGTTGACTTTATACTTAACCATTTCTTAGGAAGTAAGAACTTCCGCAACAGTGGGGGCTCGTCCAGCTGTCCAGGTTCCAAACGAGACCAACCCCTCAAGAAGGACCCAGACAACAGCGACGGGGGGACCGAGCCTTCAGTACAGACCGGTCATCTCAAAGGTAGGCAGAAATACCTGTTTTACCAAAACTTTCTGCAAGGCGGCTGTTAGACAGACGCTTTTACTCCAAGGCTCAGCTCTCACGTCTCTTTTTCTGGACATCCACTCATTCATCCAAAGTGCAGAGGGACATTCACTTAGTCTATGCTGATGTGAAAGATGTTGAAACGATAAAGAGGTAAAAGACGTAATGAGATAAGGAAACAGAGAAGTCATGCATGCAGTTAAAAACTAATCAGTGATTTAACAAGAGAGAAGAGTTTTAATAAGATAGACAATTCGGTTTGACGAGGACAAGGGGATCGGTTGAAACTCCGGCTTGGCAAAAAATAGCCCCCACCTGGTTACAGGCTTGCCTCCCGGTAAACAGTAGTACTGATGTTAATTGAGAGCATTCAAGCAATTCTCACCTGGTGAATAAGTATTAAGCCAATGATTCTGGGTGGAGTTAATTAACTAAATGTTATTCAGATTGTTGGAGGATTTTCAAAACAGAGGATCAAGTAATGTAAATACTCTGAAGGAAAATTGATTAAAGGTTAAAGGTTATTCTTTTTATTTTGGTGTGAATGGCCAGTGGCCCATGGCAGCCTCACTTCTGTCAGACTGCCCCAGAAAAGCTGCAGCCACATTCCAGCAGCTTATCATAATTAGTGTGTGAATATGTGTGAATGGGAATGACTGGTTTCACTGTAGAGAGTATTTTAAGGGCCCTTTAAAGTGCTAATAAAGTTTTGATGTTTATTACTAAACTTAGATCTCAAAAAGGGTTACAGTGAATTATAAAATTGCTTTTCCAAAAAATCTAACTTTTGATGGTCTTTAACTGTCAGGAATAACAAACAAAGTATTTGGCCTCCAAAGCAGCTGACAGCAATTAGCATTACTAAGAATTAGATCCTGAACTAAGCAAAATCACCAAAAACAAGCAAGATATTCTTCCTTGAACATTGACCTCCCACTTTCCTCAAAATACACCGGATCAATGGGATTTTTGGGTGAAATACAAAGATGGTATTTTTCTCAGCCGGTTCATTGTGAAATAATTTTGGACACTCCTTACTTTAAATCTATGCATGAGTTTCTTATTCAAAAGCATTGTCCAATAAATTTCTTAGCTAGAGATTTAATTGCAACTTTGGGTGACACAGTAATCTGCTCACACAATTACACAGATATCATGTTTCCTGATGGTAAAATTGTAAGATCACAACTAAGCCTTAACAGTCAAATGCCACAACTCTCTGTAGAAACCGTAGATAATGACTATGTTTGGTTGGGTAGGGCACCCTACCCCACGGAGTGTGACCTTACTGAGATTGTGAACAGATGCGAAATTTGGATAACTAATCTGAGATCAAACCAATCACTAATTGACCCACTACACGTGACCTTAAACTATCTGAGGGAGCCAGAGCAAGCAACTGATATAGATACATATGAGGAACATGGAAACTAACCTCAAAATTACCTAAAGATAAATACAGTTGCGATGACCCACAGCCTTGGATTAACTGGAAATACATATGCATAGGACCAGAGGGTGTGGCTGCCCAAGTTTTGCTAACTGAAGAACTACAACTGTTATACAGATTAGACACTGACATGGTTCCCCATCTCACCCTAAAAATAGCCACAGATGGAAAAGCAAACAACCTGGGTCCAATGGTAAAAAGAGCCACGGAAGCCACAGACTGCCTGGACATACAAGGGACAGAATTGATGAGATGAAAACAGATTATGTCATCTACCAACAACAATATTCTCTCTAGGCAGAAAAAACAGAAGGAATAAGAGGAACTATTTCCGGGTTAGTACAAAGTGGAGTGTTACGACCCTGTGTTTCTCCATATAATTCACCCATCACACCTGTCGCAAAACCCGGAAAGACAAACTTCAGACTGGTTCATGATCTCAGAAAAATAAATTCAAACTTAAAAAGCGCTACAAATTCAGACACCCCAAATCCTTACACCATGTTGTCAAACTTGGATCACAAATCCAAATGGTTTACTGTCATGGACTTGTCAAATACCTTTTTCTGTATTCTTATTCATCCGGAATGCAAAAAATTGTTTTCATTTACCTTTGAGGGAAACCAGTACACCTACACAAGATTGCCACAAGGGCTAAATGACAGGCCCTCTCTGTTTAATAATGTGCTACAAAAATTGTTGAGTTCTTTTCGCAGTGAGCATTTGAACAGCTGTTGTGTACTGCAATACGTTGATGACATATTAATAACCGGTGAAACAGAACAAGCAAAAGAATTACTCTGCTGGCTGGACAAGCAAGGTTTCAAGGTTTCCAGAGATAAGCTACAGCTTTGTAGTCCCAGAGTGAGTTTTTAAGGAAGAATCATATCAACACTGGGGGTGGGAATGACAGCATCCCAGATAATAAAAATTTTAAATTGTCCAAAACCCACAACAGTGAAACAGTTGATGTCCTTTTTAGGCATGAGAAATTACAATAAGACCTACGTGCCAGACTACACAGCGATTGCTGCCCCCTTGAGGAAATTTATCACCACCGCAGGTGCCACTCACCTCCATGCCCCACTAACTTGAAACACAGAAGCTGAAAAATAGTTTGTTTTACTAAAACGGCTCTTGAAAGAAGCCACTAAACTGGCTTCTCCAGAATTAGGCCGCATGTTCCACCTGGATGTAAAAGAAACAGATGGTTTTCTTAACTCCGTGTTGTGGCAACCTGGAAGGCTGGCCAAAAATGTGTTGTGTTATTTTGTCTCAAGATTAGACCTTGTTGAAAGAAGCCAACCCACGTGCACCCAGGCTTTGTGTACAATAGCTAAAGCCCTTAAAGGTACATCCCACATTACCAGAGGACAAGATGTCACAGTACACACAACCCATGCTGTAGCCAGCTATATCTCTAGCAAAAGGTTTACCCTTGGTCAACAAGGAACTACGAATTTACAGGAAATCCTCCTCAAACCAAATGTCCACTATAAAGCACTATAAACATGGCCTCAACCATTCCCAGTGATGTCCCTCATGAATGTGAAGCTCTGACAAGGGAAGAAGTGAATGTTTTTCCTAATGTGTCAACAGAGCCCCTGCCAAATGCTGATGACATCTTTACAGATGGCCACAGCCATGCCACAACAGGAGGCAGCATTGTAGCATCATATGCTGTTGTCATTGCCAAAGAAAATTCAAATGGTGGGTTTAATTACAGGACTATTGAAGCAGATCTCGTCCCATCACCTGCTTCAGCCCAACTAGCAGAAATCATAGCAGTTACTAGAGCATGCGAACTTAATGAAGGGAAATTCATAAACATTTAGACAGATTCTGCTTATGCAGCTGTTCACATGGATCTTGCTCATTGGATGAGAACGGATTTTCTTACTACTACAGGGAAACCTGTAAAACACATGACACAAATGCTAAAGCTTACAGAGTCCCTAAGTAAACCTAGAGGGGTAGCCGTCATTAAGTGTGCAGGTCACCAAACAGGTTCAGGAAAAATTACCTTAGGAAACAATGCCTCAGAAAAGGCCAAGAAAATAGCAGGTTACCGAAAAAGGGAGAAGGTTGTATTTCAAATGTTACAGGACTGTGCTAACTCAATGACCAGTGAAGAAAAAAACAAAAACTTAAATTTTGGAAATGCTCTGAAGGACCCTTTCTATTCTTCTGAGGCATCCCCAGCTCCACCCTCCACCTGTCAGCCCTCTGTTCCTCTGTCCTCCACAGCAACACTTAGTGAAGACTTCCCAAAGCCTAGTGCCAGCACCGACCCAGCACATCTCAACCAGCCCACCATTGCTCCTGTTCAGAACAAACCTTTGAGGATCCACAACCACATGGTGGAAGAGTAACAAATTATTTAACATGAAGTGGTTGATGACATGCTAAAGTCAGTTTCATTTTTAGTACTGAAAGTTCAGATGTTGGATGTGTGCAGTTTTGTCATTTGTGATATTTCTAATTCTAACAGGTACAAAAACGGTCAAAGAGACTTGAATGGTAATCCACCTTCAAAACTCATTGGAGATACCACCCACCTGCAAAGCCTCCACCCTCACTCTCCAGCAGCAGAGTTATTATCCACCTGCAAAACCTTCACCCTCACTCTCAAGCAGCAGAGTTATCACCCACCTGCAAAGCCTCCACCGCCACTCTCCGCCAGCAGTTAGTATCTACTTGTAAAGCCTACACCGTCAGTCTTAACTTAGCAGTTACCATAAACCTGCAAAACCTCCACCCTCAGTGTCCACCAGCAGAATTACCATCCACCTGGAAAACCTCCATCCTCACTCTCAAGCAGCAGAGTTAGCACCAACCTGCAAAACCTCCACCCTCACTCTCCACCAGCAGAGTTACCATCTACCTGAAAAACCAGATGACATGCTGAGGTCAGTTTCATTAATAATATTGAAATAATTCTCACAGGTACAAAAATGGTCCAAGAGGTCCACACAATCTCAAACTCTGATAGGTTAAGACTGAGGGTTAAGGGCTTTGCAGGTGGATAGTAACTCTGCTGGTGGAGAGTGAGGGTGAAAGTTTTGTAGGTGGAGACTAACTGCTGGTGGAGGGTGAAGTTGGAGGTTTTGCAGGTGCGTGCTAACTCTGCTGCTGAGAGTGAGGGTGGAGGTTTTGCAGGTGGATGGTAAATCTGCTGTTGGAGAGTGAGTGTGGAAGTTTTGCAGGTAGATGGTAACTCTGCTTGGTTAAGACGGAGGTTGGTGGCTTTGCAGGTGGATATTAACGCTGCTGGTGGAGAGTGAGGCTGAAAGTTTTGTAGGTGGATTAGTGATATACGTCATCGTGTAAATCTTATTTCTGCATTGTCTGCCTGTTATTTTTCACCACCTGTCGTTTTTGATTAGCTGTCATTTTCAATGGGATTTTCCATTGAAATTTTTCTACTGAAAAGATCCTCTCCTTTACCTTTAATTTCTAACTGCAGAGTTAAAATCCACCTGCAAAATCTACAGCTCAATCTTTGCCAAACCTGCAAAGCCTTAAACACCACAAGCAGAGTTAAGATCTACATGCTAAACCTCCACCCGTCTTCTCCATCAACAACGTTACCATCCACCAGCTAATAATTAAACACCACAAACAGAGTTTTGCTTTGTGATTGCAAAGTTTGAGATTGTATGGACGCTTTGACCATTTTTCTCCCTGTGAGAATTAGAAAGATCATAAATAACATGACTGCAGACATCCAACATCCCAACTTTCAATATAAAAAATAAAACTGTCCTCAGCATGTCGTCAGGTTTTGCAGGTGGGTGATAACTCTGCTGGTGGAGAGTGAGAGTGAAGGTTTTGTTGGTGGATAGTGACTTTGGTGCTGGAGAGTGCGGGTGGAGGTTTTGCAGGTGGATTGTAACTCCGCTGGAGGAGAGTGAGGCTTAAGGTTTTCCAGGTGGATGGTAGTTCTGCAGGTGGTGAGTGAGGGTGAACGTTTTGCTGGTGGAAACAAACTCTGCTGCTTGAGAGTGAGGGTGGAGGTTTTGCTGGTAGATTGTAACCACCTGCAAAACCTTCACCGTCATTCTCCACTAGCAGTGTTACTACCCACCTGCAAAGCCTCCACCCTCACTCTCCATCAGCGGAGTTACTATCCACCTGCAAAGCCTCCACCCTCTCTCTCCACCAGCAGAGTTACTATCCACCTCCAAAACCGTCAGCCTCACTCTCCACCAGCAGAATTACTATGCTCCTGCAAAGCCTCCACCCTCACTCACCACCAGGAGAATTACTATCCACCTGCATAACCTTCACCGTCATTCTCCACTAGCAGAGTTACTATCCACCTGCAAAGCCTCCACCCTCACTCTCCACCAGCAGAGTTACCATCCACTTGCAAAACCTCCACCCTCAGTGTCCACCAGCCGAGTTCCCATCTACCTGAAAAAGCTAATGACATGGTGAGGTCAGTTTCATTTTTAATACTGAAAGTTGGGATGTTGGATGTCTGCAGTCATGTGATATTTCTATTTCTCACAGGCATGGACGAAATTTTGATTTCAAAGGTGGGGAGGTCGCATACTGTTTAACTCTTTGAACCCGCCAATAGGTTGTCACGTGGTTCATGTATCTCCAAATAGGTCCAAACATCTCAGCCGGTATTTCAGTTTGAACGGCTTCTTTGTTGATGGAGAAATAGGGTGGAGGTTTTGCATGTCGATCTTAACTCTGCTTGTGGTGTTTAGCAAGCTAATTTTAACTGCCAGTGAAGATTGAGCTGTAAATTTTTCAGGTGGATTTTAACTCTGCAGTTAGAAATGAAGGGATGGGAGCATGCAGATGTTACCATTGTTGGTTGAGACTGAGGGTGGAGATTGTGAAGGTTCATTTGAACTCCTCTGGTGGAGATTGGGGTGGAGGCCTTGCAGGTGGATGGTAACTCTGTTGTTGGAGACGGACGGTGAAAGTTTTGCAGGTTCCTTGTAACTCTGCTAGGTGGAGTGTGAGGGTTTGCATTCTGCACCCTCAGTTTTTACCTACCAGTTAGCATCCACGTGAAAGAAACCTCCACCCTCACTCTCCACCAGCAGAGTTTCCATCCACCTCCAAAACCTCCACCCTCAGTGTCCACCAGCAGACTTACCTATCTACCTGAAAAACCTGATGACATGCTGAGGTCTGTTTCATTTTAAATACTGAAAGTTGGGATGTTGGATGTCTGCAGTCTTATCTTAACTCTGCTTGTGGTGTTTAAGGCTTTCCAGGTTAATTTTAACTGCTGGTGAAGATTGAGCTGTAAATTTTGCAAGTGGATTTTAACTCTGCAGTTAGAAATTAAGGGATGAGAGTTTGCAGATGTTAACATTGTTGGTTGAGACTGAGGGTGAAGGTTGTGAAGATTCATTTTAACTTTGTTGGGACAGACTGGGGTGGACATTTTTCAGGTGGATGGTAACTCTGCTAGGGTGGAGATTGCAAACTTCATCGTAGTTAAAATCAACCTGCAAAGCTTTAAATACCACAAGTTGAGTCAAGATCCACCTTCACAACCTCCACCCTCATTCCCAACCAGAACAATTCAAATCAACCTACAAAACCTCCATCCTCAGTCTTGACGAACAACAACAACATCTGAAAGCTCTCATCTGTTAATTTTCAACTACAGAGTTACCATCCAACTAAAAAATCTCCACCCCAATCCCCACAAGCAGATTTACCATCCACCTGCAAAACCTAATGACATGCAGATTTCATTTTTAATACGGAAAGTTGGGATGTTGGATGTCTGAAGTCATGTCATTTATGATATTTCTAAATCTCACAGGAACTAAAAACGGTCAAAGGCATCCATACAATCTCAAACTTTGCAATCAAACATCAAAACTCTGCTTGAGGTGTTTATTTCTTTTTTGGTTGATGGTAACTATGCTGATGGAGAATGAAGGGTGAAGTTTTGCATATTGACTTGCACTCTGCTGGTGGAGAGTGAGGGTGGAGGTTGTGAAGGTGGATCTTTACCATCTTTGTGGTGTTTAAAGCTTTGCAGATAAGAGTTAAAATCCAGTTACAAAGCCTTTAACACCACAAGCAGATTTAATGTCCAACTGTAAAATCTCCACAAGCAGTGTCACCATTCATTGAGTGATGACAGCTTGTAAATGTGTCCTTTGCTGGTCGAGACTGAGACTTGAATTGTAATCCACCTGCAAACCTCATTGGACTTTAAATCAACCTGCAAACCCTCCTACGTTTGTGTTTGCACGGCTACCGAAAGAACCCTTGGGAGGCATATTAAGTACGAAGTGGTCCCTTTAAAATCTGGGATTAAGTGGATTTTAGGTATTTCTTAGGTAAGAAATGCATAATAGTGAAGGGTAAAGGAGACTGAATACCAATGCATGTTGCAGTTTTATTATTTTCTATTTGTGAAATAAATGTTCAATTATCCATATTTTTTCTTCAACTTCTAAAATTTGCACCGCTTTGACTTGGTCCATCTGACATAATCCCCCAAAAACCTGAATCAAAGTTTTTGTTGCCGTAAAATAAAAAGTTACCAAATCTTTTTACAGAAAAGTTTAGATTTTAAAAATCTGTCTTTGTTTTGATTTTATTCCATGTACATAATCTGCATATAGTTAGTCTGTTGTGAACACATGCAGTGTTTTCCACCATACAAAAAAAATAAAAAAACATGTCATTATATTTGCCTCAGACATATATTTTAGCAACTCCCATCTTTTGCCCAATAGCCATATCAAAGGAATCAACCATAAAAGTATAGCTTATCTGGCAGAAGAGAAGACAGCAAGCACTTTTTCCTAGGTGGGCTGGTACCTAGAATAAAAGTTTAGCTAAAATAATATTAATCAAAATGTTTTAAAAAGTAAATTTACCTAATACGTTTACTGACAACTTATATGCTCAATTACTTTTTCATGTATGCTTATTGTATTCACTATTGGGGTCAGGCTGTAAGTCAATCAATGCAACATTCCACATTTAATGCTTATACGTATTTTTTTAGAAATAAGAATTTATTTATTTTAACTCTAATACCCATAGGTAAAGTTTAATGCAGTCAGTTGCTCTCAGAGCTGACATTGTGTTCATGGATGTGACTAGATTTTAAAAATCCAGATGTTCTGTGACGTTATTAGAAGTTTGTTAGAACATTAGCAACAGTCTCACCACTCAAGCACAACTGTAAAGAACATTAATGCGAGAAGCAGAGCTAAATATGGAGGAGTTGGGGAGGGCCTGAATCCAATTAGTAATTCATTGCAGCAATTAAAACAGATACTTTTTTTACAGATACTCTGCATAAACGGTAAATAGGCTTTACCTATTTTACTAAGAGTATGCCAGTTTTTTAGTGTTGAATATAAATCCATGCCACACTTCAGATTTGTAAAAAACAAGCAATGCTATAAGATTTATTTCACCAAATCGCAACATCCTCCTGGACTGGAGGGTTTTCTGTGTACAATGTGAATAAACGATTTTAACAAGCTGACTAATAAGGCACTTTACAGCATCTGAATGTTTAGGCCTGTAGTCCAAAGCATCGTCCAGCACTGAGGATGTCGTCTCGGGTCAGATAACATCCACAAAGCTGCCTCAGGCCAGTGAAAGACTCCCTCCCATGTAGGACCCTCCAGTTGTCAATAAAAATCACCTAGGGGAGACAAAAAACGGGAAAAAATTGCGAAAATTTAAATTTTAAGCTTGCTAGATTGTACTTTTGTCATCAAAACTTTAAATTTCTTACTTTCCCTGGAGTGAGTTTTACCCAGAGCTCGTTCTCTGGCCGCCGTAGCTCCGTGGTAAGCTCTCGGTGTGCTGCATACCATCGCTGGACGGTGTCCAAGGGAATCGTGTTTATCACGGACCGATCATAGTTGTTATATCTGGAGTAGTACAGCAGCGAACAGTTAACATTTCTGCTCAACATCTACTACATAAGATAGATATGCGATTTCTGCATCACCGTACCGAATCATGTACAGTTCATTGTTCCAAGGGTAGACGTTGAGCACTGGGCCAATCCCTATCATGTGGTTGCGGTGATTGCCTGTGTTTTCGACGTACTCGTGCCGGATGGGTGCATGGCTCAGCAGACGGAAGCTCTTGGGAGAACACTGGCGTAGCTTCTCTGCCGCATGGAAGCCATCGACCAGCAGTGTCCTCCCGCCGGTGCCCTCGTGTCTGAGGCAATGAAAAACCTGGATTCTGCAAATGCGTGAAGAACAATGTTTCTCAGTTAGAAAACCGCCAAATTTCTTTACTTTATCGATCCACCGGGGTTAGGTTATAATCTCATATGAGGCAGACTTTTGTGGTCAAAGCTCCTGGAGCCTGGAAAAGCTAAGTTCCATTCCAGGTTAAGATAAATTAGCCATTATTTCCTTATAGCTATAGCGTATAAAAATAAATTCCATATTATACTCGTTGTCTTATCCACATATCCATTAATCATCCAACCATAAAGATGTTCTATATGCAAAGCTGGAATACTTTTGTATTTATCACAACAACCTAGAGGAAATCAAAGTCTAGAAAACTGTGCAACATTATTAAAAAGAAGGAGGTGTGAGAGTACCTACCCACATGGCTCCTGAAAGTAAGAAGTGTCAGTGTGACGGTCCAGAGCCAGCTGACTGTAAGCGGTGTCGCCTCGGGAAAAATCGGATGTAAAACTCCACATTCTGCCATATGTAGTCTCTCTTGGAAGAATTGCATAGAAAAATGGTTTGGCTTACAAGGTTACACTAAAATAAAAATAAAAAAACAACCCAAAAACATAAGGCGCACTACCTGATAAGACTGACCCTCTGGGTGACTTCCTCGGTGGCCTCGACCGTCGGCGGGACGTCGTCCACGAAAGCGATTCCATACAGAAGGTAGTTCTGAAGGAATTTCTTTAGCTCGTTGTCACAGCTCATGAACTTGTCCCATTTTGCTGCCGATATGCCGGCGTTTTGGTATACGGCAGCATCCCACAGGACGCGCGGCTGCTCCGTGACGTTCTTCCTAACTTCATAGCGGTTCTCAGCCAGCCAACTCAGGCTGTACTTTGAAACATGGCCACCAGGCCCTGTGAAAACAGTGACATTACATGGTACTAATACTTTCAGTAAAGTACTGTTAGAACTTATTCTGAACTAAACTGAGGTAAGTTCGGTTTTGCTGGTTTCTTGCACTTGCACTTTCTTTCGTAATTGTACCTTTTCTCACAAAGCTATAATAAATTCCTTAACTGATTATCATATCAGTTAAAATGGTAGAGATACAGCAGTAATAAAGTCTTCTTTTTTTTTTAAAAGGTCAAGCTGAGGAAATTCAGCCATTATTATTGCAGTTTAGCAAGTTTGAGCAACTTGGGCTTTAAAGACAGGGATAAGGCTGTAGAGGGCATCTCGATGCAAACACACATCTGACCTTGAACATGCAGAGCTGACATGAAGCGACACATTTAGGAGCATGTGCAACAGCATCATCATCATCATCGTTCTCAAGACCTCCAGATCCTCATTAGTAACTTTATGTACGTTGCAATGCCACTCTTACGTGGGCACTTTAACAACACTTTAACAGAGACCCTTTCGCTCAAAGGATCCCAGCTGACAACTGGGAGATATCATTCTGTGAATTCCCTGTGGGGCTATAAAGATATTCACCTAAATAAATAATTTTTAAAACTAAATAAAAAAATTTAAAATTAAATTTGAATTTAAAAAACCACCGCTATAAAAATGTATTATTATACTGTAAGGGGCCCTAAGATGTGGTGTGCACAAAGACTAAAGGATATTTCCTGTCGGTCTGTAGAGGGGGAAAAAAAGACTAGACTTTATCAGCTCTCAGCAATAAAATGTTTTATGGTAGAATCAGAAAAAGCCTGTACTACATCCCATCAACCATTTTTTAATGCACTTTCAATATTCTGCTTTGTGTCAAATGCATTACTGAAAATTTAAAGATATTATTACATGGCGCAAAAATAGTGTATTTAAGTTTTCAAGTTAAAACAGGGCCAATTAAAGTTTGATCAGTCAAGTTTCTATTAAATATATACTTTAACAGTAAACATTTGCCCCACCCCCCCAAACTACTAATTTAAAATAACGCTATTTCTTTCTTTCTTTTTTTTAACACCAGGTTTCACAATTAACTATCTTTATAGTTGGTCACATTACTGTGACAAAGGGTAAGGGCCATGAAATACTGCATACATTATTTATATACAGTATACGAGACAATCTTTCATTTGTTCTTGTAAAAAACAAAAACATGGTTTTATTTATTTTTATCTCAAAGTCTACTCTATTATATAACGAACAAGTATGCCTTTAGTTATAGTGGACAATGTGTGTGTTGTTTTACTGTAAACCATGCAATAAAGACTTTTCCAAGTTGAAACTGCTCCCATGCCTTTCTAAGCACACTATTACGGTTTCATCCTATCCTGTGGATCTGTCCCAGGTGACTCACAGGTGAGGACGAGCTGAGCCTCTTCCACCTCGGAGCTCTCGGGTCGCAGGCTCGGCTCTATGCTCCCGGTGTCCAGGCTCCTCTGACTGGTCGCGGAGTTGAACGACGACGCTGAGCGGCAGTGATCCCGCAGCCACGCGTAGCTAAAGCGCATCCGCGTCTCATCGCTGCTCATCTCTGGTGGTTTGGACGTGCACGTCAAAGTATAAAGTGGGGTGTTGAGTTCGCGCGGCTTTCGTGTAAACTCACCCAGGCAATCCTCCAGCAGGCGGACGGTGGCGGGAGCTGCGGTGTTGGGCTCCTGCGTAGCGCCACAGGACATGCGGGGCTCCGCGTGCGCGCACAGCGGCCGAGGCCGCCTGGCGACGCGGCCAGCCGCTCTGTGAAACGCACTGAACATATCCGTGGAAACACACTTGATATAAATATAAATCCGATATAACTACGTTAAAGCGCTTTTGATCCAACACCTTCCAGCCAGCAGTTTGGGTTGCCCGAGCTCAGCCCGGTGCGTCTCAGTCGTCTCGTCCCTTAAAACATCTCGGGGGGACGCATAAACTTTAAAAAAGCTTAATAATTAAACTCTACTTCATCTTAAATGTGTTGCTTTCTTGCCAAAACCGCTTGTTCAGTTCACGCATGCGTAAATGTGGTCAACACGGGCGCAATAGTGAGGGGGGAAGCATCGCTTTAAAGTCATAGTGATGACTTTTCATTGACAAGCATCTTTTTATATGCAAATGTGCCATCACATACCCTTTAAAATTATAATATTACTTTTAAATAGTCATATTGCATAATCCTATATCCTTTTAATACATTTGATTTATTTAGAAATTCTAATTACCTTATTAGAAATTTATTTTTTAAGTAGACAAACAAACATACCAGTCATTTGTTTTTAGGTGCCTGCTATGGCGATAATTAATTACCAATATTATTTGGGGGGTCTCAAGATATATTACATGATTACATTCGTTTGAGCGAGTTATCTCTGGTATAGGAGGTGGAGTATGGTTAATAAATAGGGATTTGCATTTTTAGTGCAAGGTTTTGTACCTTTGCCAGATAACTCCCCTTTTGGAATTGATTGAAATAAAGGTTTCATTTGTAACTTCAATATTATTAAGTTTTAGGCTTATAGATGATTTAATCCCAATTTGCTTTGCATTTTCTGTAATAAAATGTCTAGCAAACATTTATTCAGCAATAAATATAGAGTCAAACTCACTACACCAGATTTTAACCTCAAATTATAATTTCGAACTACACTACCCTGCACACCCATAACATATTGCAGTCTAAGTGATACATTAAGACTGACTATTAAATAAAGATCTATTGAATAAAATTTAAATATTAAATTTTTGTAATAACATTTTTTGTATGTATCCAACTCTTCAGAAAAGGTCCTGTATGTGACATTTGTTTGAGAGAACAACAATCATCATAAAGATAAAGGAACACAACAGACAGGTAGGGAGAACGATGTATTTCAACTAGAGTTAAAGCTATAAAACATATAGCTAGAGATAGGTGGCAGATTTGGAATTAGGTGGCATTTATTCAATTTAATAAAAAAAAAAAATCAGTCTTATGGACAGCATGCTTGCGGTTTTCTGTAATAGTTTTCACTTTATGAAGAATCTGAACGGTCTACAGCTTCAAGCTTTTTAGCCAGCTATCTTACACTTCCCATTAATATTGATGGCACAGATGGTGGGAAATGTTTTCATCTATTTGTCCTTTGTGCAGTTCTGAAATATATTGAGCTTATGGAAGAGTTGCAAGAAGAAAGCCAAGAGATGGGAAGGATTAGATAGGACCAACCTTTTGCCCTAAGTGCAAACTATGTGTAGCAGAAAACTAACTCTGCGAATAAACTTTTACATGGTGGCACAATCCTCCTTTTGAACTGTTGTTGTTTTTTTATTTAAGGGCAAGAGGTAAGGAAGGTTGCCAATGTTGTTGCAACAATGGATGGATGCAAAAAAAAAAATCCTGTAGGATGCTGCAAAGGACTCGACTATTGTTTCAGAGCAAACGGGGGAGAATACAGGTCTAGTTTTATGTGTGAAGGATGAAAATATATATATATTTTCTTCTTTTTTTTTTTTTACTATTGTGCAGTTCTGTGTCTACAGTCTCACTGAAACAAACACATCAAAACTCTCAAAGGTATGGACAGCCTATTGTAGTTCACTATAAACACTGTCAAGAGTACATGCATAGTCATCTGTATATTGTTGTCCCCAGACTTTATCAGCACATTAAATGGGCGTGGAGTTCGGTACAAACTGTCTTTTTAGTGCAGTGCTGTACTCCGTGAACCTTTGACAAACGGGGAAAATTTGCGCAATGAAGAATTGAAGAGAGCAGTCGCATTTGAAACTCGGTCGTGCTACTTTGATTTGGAAGCGTTGCAGAGCCTGTTGTGTAACCTCCCCACCACTGCAGCTGGCTGCTCTTGCAGGGATCACCGTGTTCTTAAGGACGGCGTTGTTTTGCTTCCTAGCGCGCTGGTACAGCAGCCGCTGTGGAGCGCTACGGTGATGCTGCGTTCAAAACGATGGGGAATTTGAGAATCGCACTAACGGTCTCCCTCTCGATGTGGACAATCGTATCTGCAGCACCGAATTCAGACAGTTTCTTACCATAAGCACAAATGTTAGCTGGGAGTTGTGTATTCTGGATATCTTTCCACGGCTTCGGGGGTTTTCCTGTTACTTGTTCTCCCCCATCAAACTTTTAGAAATGTCAAGTTTTGAATCACAATGAGAGGAAACTCCCATGTTTAAAGTACAACGTAAGTTGTATTCCTTAAACATAATTAGATGGTACATAATGCCAAACTTGAGGTTTTGTTTATTTATTTATACTTAACCTAACAAATGGACCTGTTTAAAAAATAAAATAGAAGGTGCCTTGTGGTACTAAGATAATTATTAGTTGAATGTTTTTGTAACATTGTAAAGCAACTGGTTAATTTACCGCCCCCACAAATCACGGCCTCAGACTCCAGCACTGTCTTTTCGGAGCTCGGAAGGCGCACCTGAATGCAGCAGCGGAGGCAGACCGTCAGTTGAGAGTGTTTACTTGCTCCCTCAGCCGCAGTTATCTCCCGCACCTCACCTGCTGCTGATTAAAACCCCGGACTTTTACCTCACACAGTGACTTATCCCGTCCTTTATCAGCAGTTTCATCAAGCCTCGACTGGACTTTGCTCGGTAACAAGTCGGGGTTGCTTTTTTTTTTTTTTTTTTAAGCTAACAAGAGAAGATGACGTTAAAATCCAATAGAAACGAGCCAGCCCTCATTCTGGAGCCGGCGAGCACCGTCCGGACGGCTCTCTCTGACCTCTACCTGGAGCAGCTGCTGCAGAACAAACCCAAGTCTGACAAGGTAAGATGTCTGCCTTATTTACTCCGTGAGCCCCAACACCGTTGTCTTTGAACGCGTCCTCGCTTCCGGGTAGCAGGTTATGGGGGCGCACGTTAGTTTTTCAGCTGTGTTGAAAGTCACTGAATCACTCAGCTTCATTAAACAGCAGTGTTTGATGTAAGAGCAGGAGATTTGCTCAGTGTCTCTTGACACGCCAGCAGCTCTTTGTCAGCATCTTCTTGTACTTTTTTTTTTGTGTGTGTATGTGTCTGTCAGCATTTGTTAAACCCCCCCCCCCAGAAGACGCTTGATCCTCAATTTCACTTCCGCATTTCATCCTAAACTACTTGCAAATGCAGCTGACGAGTGTCTTTTTTTCAGGCTGTGATCACAGGACAGTGGTTCTGCTGCAGGCAGGGTCAGGAATATCAATGCAACTGTTGGGATGCAGAAGAGTGGAAGTGATTCCTGATAGATCCACTTCTGTTGTTGTTTTAAGTATACTTGCCACAGGCTGCCCACCACGTTGAGGGTTTTGTTTCGTTCAGTTCTGTACAGTTTGTTGCATAATCCTGGATCAGGAGTTAGTTTAATAATCAAGCTTATCTAGCCCTTTAAAAAAAAAAAAAAAAAGGAAAATATCCTCCTGCATGCTTGTTTCCTTTTTAAAACGAACAAACACACAAAGAAAAAGAACAAAAACATTTTGACTGACTAGAATGTCCTGAAAACATTTGCTGGAGAACATCTCAAAATGTGCAAGGGTCAGCACTGGTGAGATATTGAGGGAAACGAGAAAGGGAGGAAACTTCTTTCTTTATATCAGCAGTTTGCAACTCCAATCACACTCCGGAGTCCTTGTGCTGATTTGTTAAATCATTCTCACGGTGAGGTCACGTTGTCTTAACAGTGGGAAGGCCTGTTATTAAATAGGTGGGGGGGGGGACCATTTATCTCGACATGTCTGAGACTTTTTTATTTAGCAGTACCCCCCCCCCCCCCCCCCCCCCCC
>JAVLVB010000078.1:4019319-4033222 GCA_032876305.1 Orestias chungarensis | reverse complement strand
GAGCTATACCGAGTTGCTTTTCTCTGAGGGGATCAATGAAAACTAGTTTCACACTGAACAGGAAATTCGCTAAATTGTTCTAGACTAAAGCGCTCTCAGGAAAAGTCAAAACCAGGTAATTAATAGACCGACTGAGAGACGCAGAGAGAAATAGTTAATTGACAAATTTTCATCTGGTTAGTTCTGACTGAAAGTCCCTATCTCATACCTGCCAACATCGGGCTGTGAAAAACAGGGAGATTTTCTTGGGTAGAAATGAGATCACTCCTCCAGCAACATCTCTACCCCCATTTAACTCTTAACCAAAAATGAATGAAAAAGGGACCATTAAATGCAAGACTACACTGAAATGTGCTACAAATGTATCCCCCATAATGACTATGCAATCTTCTCGGAGCCAGATATGTTCAATATGAATAAAACATTAAAAAAAAAAAAATATATATATATATAGACCTATAACTGTTTTTCTCCATGTGGTAAACTAGGAGTGTCCTCACCTCAAAACAAATGTGAGCTTTTCATAAAGATTTTCAGCTGTGCCCATATTGCGGATGGCATGTCAAGGAACTTGGTCTCCACCTGCATGAGAGTCTCATCATTTACTCTGGGTGAAATAATAAACTCTTAGTGTGTTTTTATGTTAGATTCATCACACAGGAGTGAATATGGTTGGTCTGGGAGATTCTGGAGACTTCATTGTCCAGTTCAACAGCTATGGCTCCTGTACAAAAATATACCAATATTCAGATTGGAGATGAAGCTTTTATTAAAAACACTGGTAAGATGGTGGAAATCCAACAAAGAACAAATCAAACACTGATCTTAGTTTCAAAAGCTGTGTTGTTTTGGTTCTACCAGATGAATATTTTGTAGCTACAGCTGTGTCTGGAAACATATCTGCTACAGTTTTGCTGAAATCATCACAAAAGGCAAAGGTTATTTAGTTTTGGATCGGGTTGCCAGATTAGCTACAATTAGACGTGAAACGCCAATTTTTTTTACTCATTACTTTGAATTCGGGAGAAAGTGGGATAAATTACAAATCGGGAGCAGGGCGGGAGAAAGGGCTAAAAAATGTGAGACTCCCGCAAAATTCGGGACTGTTGGCGGGTCTTTTGGCCATCAGTGAATGGACCCTTGGAGAGCAAGATTTACAGCGGATAACAGGAAGGTTGCCAAATGCTGTTTTTAGTTTCTGGAGCTTTCAGCCTTAATTCATCATTGACGCAATGGGATTTTGAAGTTAATTTAATGTAAAGGGACAATTAAAATTTAATTATCCTTCAGTCTTTGGTTTAAAGTATTACTAAAACTTTTTTTAGCTTCAGCAGTCTCACGCACAAGCTATAAATATTTTTTGTGAGTTTTCTGTAACTTTAGAGCTGAAAAAGGGAGAACTTCCTGTCCTCCACACACAAAATTTTAAAATGGATGTCAAAAACAGGATCTAATTGCCTTCCATTTAAACCGCAACAGTTATGCATACCGCTGCTGAATTAGTTAAACATTGTTTATCACAGTAATGATAAAGTTTTAACATTTTACATTTTAAGCAAAAGTGCTAAATAAAAACCTGAAAAATGCTCTTTGCTATGAATATTACCCTGTTTTGCTATCTTTAGATCTATATTTAGTCAGGCTAGCCAGCAGTCAGCTGCGTAACAGACCTGTCGCACAACTGTACCTAAAACATTTTGAAATATAGTTGGTCTTTTTCGAAGGTGAGGGAACAGTGTAGAGGCCTTCCTCTAAAAGAAAAGAGCAGCAGTGCACAGCAACAAGTGGAGGAGGGGCTGCACTGCGTTTCTCATCTCCATGCAGCCAGGGTCTTGATCGCTCCTAACACTCTCTCTGGCAACTCATTTGATGTCTTTAAAGCTGGTTAATGCTCTGATGGAAAAGTATAACTCTTAGAAACCAAAATGAATGCATTTAATTAAAAGGTCCTGTTGTGCGAATCACAACGTTCTGTCTGAGTTATAACGTACTTCAGCTGTTTAGCTCTTGGAGTAACAACAAGGCGAGCGGGGAGGTCTTTAGAGTTTGGCACTCCAGGATGTTTACTGCGGCACAGAGGATGTAACTTCATCTGTTAAGAGTCGGATCTTTTCCTGCGCAGTCGTGACGTACAATGGCGCAAGGCTGGTATAAATAACTATCAGGCTGAAGTAAAAAACAAAAAACCCCACAACTTTTAATACTGCAGCCTTAAGGGTGCTTCCAGGGAAGGTGTAACAGAGCGATGGTGATAGTTATTGGTTTATTGTGGTGCCGAAGCTGAAAACAGATAATATCCTTTATGCTGAGGTGGTGCTGATAAGTCGTTTTAACGCAGGAACTTGATGATGCAGGCCTCTCTGGGATCATAGTTTAGTTCTGTGATTCATTTGGAACGTTTTTGATCCTGTATACTCCCCCGCACTTTACTCCCTCTCAGCCGTAAAGGTTTATCTCGTACCCAACACTTTAACCATTATCGCCTCGTCATTCCTCGAAAGATGTTCATGTAGTGCATTGATTAGATCTAAATCGTGCCTCGGCTATATTTATCTTCTTTCTTTTAGCAAAAATCATCTGTACTTTCTATTCTCTCGATCCCACTTGTTGAATCCATGACCACAGGAAGCTGGAAGAGAAAATGACAGGAGGTGCTTAATCAGGTGTTAAAATACCAGGTTAATATTCAATCTTAAACACACACTGAAGCTACAAATGAAACTCAGCTCTGCGGATGCACAAATGTTATTAGAAACAGTGAATCCGACCATGCAGGTTTATATTGTACGTTGGATTATTTTTACCCCCCCCCCCCAATTTGGTTATTCTAACAGGTTGGAATGCAAACCATCGAGAACAGAGGAGCCGAGTTTCACACCAATGGTTTTGCTGGACATATGAACAGGGCAGAGGTGACCACAATGAAAGAAGTAGCTTTTGAGAAGAATCCGTCAGAGCCCATGGTAGGCTCTCTGTCCTGGCAGATTAACATGCGGTTTATTCTTTTTATGAATTGCTGAACTCTCCCTGTCCTCCGTGTTCCTCGTCTGCAGGGGGTCACGCTGAAGTTAAACGAGAAACAGCGATGCACGGTGGCCAGGATATTGCACGGAGGCATGATCCACAGACAAGGTGACTTTTCTGTTCGAGATGTGCTGCTCCATGTTTGCAAGCACTCCTCGTGGGAATGAAAGTCATGATATCATGGGTGGAATGATTATGCAACATACAGTATAGCATCAAGTTATTTAAGTGACATATTTCAGATGTTTTCTTTATCAAACATGTCAAAATTAAACTCATAAGGTCGTTACGTCCATGCATTCCTGATATTATTTCTTTAGATGTGGTTTTAGCAAGACCTGAGACAAGCACAAGGTCAGTCGAGCAGGACAATTTACGTCTGGCCAAAGGCTCAGGCTTTATGGCTTAGCATTTAGCTAGGCTAACGCCTGAAGGCTAAAGTCTTAAGTATAAAATGGTATTGTAAAATCAGTTATTAAAAATTGAACGTCTTCCATCATGCTGTCATGCGACTTTTGCTCAAGCTTTAAAAATGTCGCAAAAACACGATGCAAATTGTGTGGAAGTTGTTTCTATCTGTCGGTTTGGAGACAATCATCCAGGGTACGCAAAAATGTATTTAGTCAGATGTTGAGGTTAGGAATAACCATAATAAACAGGAAGTAGTTAAAAAAAAGTTTTCTAGATTAGAACTTGTATAGCAAATGTGTTTTCAACTTCCCCATAGCACATTAACTATTTTTCTGATATTTCCAATTGAGCAATTCAATTCAAAATACATGTGACAAACTTTAATGGGAACATGTCTCCTGGTTAAGCTATGAGGATTTATTCTGCTGACCTAACTGAGATGCCAAATCCGAATGAAACAAAAAACAAAACAACAAAGTTGTGTGCCTCACCCTTGTTAGAAAAAAAAAAATCTCTTGGTTGTCATCATGTCACTCTGGTATATGTTTTAAATGCATCATTGAAAACCCGTATTAATACAGGATCCATGTCAGTAATGACTGTGTCTGAACTTCTGACTGTCAGGGTTTTTGATAAAGGCCAGATACTGAGCAGAAATGTTAAGAGAACTTTGTATTCTGCTTTGCAGGCTCTATTCATGAAGGGGATGAAATAGCAGAAATAAATGGGAAAAGTGTGACAAACCATACTGTAGATCAACTACAAAAAATTCTGGTAAGTTAGAAACTGGCATCTTGTTGCCCAGCTATTAATGATTATCTCTTCACTTGGTTACTGAAGTCTCAAAATATCCTGCTGCAGAAAGAAACCACTGGTGTAGTAACAATGAAGATCATCCCCAAGATGCAGAGCCGATCAAGAGTCTGTGAGGTAACACCGCCTTTGCGCCATAGTTTGTTGCTACTTTTCCATCTGGAGATGAGTGTAATTATGTTTTTTTGTTCGCCTTTTCCATTTTGAAATGATTTCATTTAGGTCAATCTTGAGCAAATCAGGTGACTATGGAACTAGTTCACATTGAAGTGTGATCCCAACCATTAGTTGAAGATTTCTAGCACGTTTGAAACTCATTAAAAGTGGGTTTCAGACTGCCATCTACTGGACACAGCATGTTAATTCAGGCAGCCTGGTTCCTAGCAGGAAAATGGCTGCTCTTGATTTGAAATTACACTGAATTACAGATTTCTTGACAAGATGCAGCCTAATTTAATTTGAAGTAAAATTGAATATGTTAATTTAAATGAATAAATGCATATTTGCTGTGATCAGTGATGGCAATCTAGCTTTCAGTTAACAGACCAGTAGTTGGTTTAGAGATTCTCTACTTACTTTAGTGATAAAGAACAATAATTTTGTGATCCAGCGCTCCTTTGTGTTTTTTATGCAAAGCGACACGTAATGTGTAAGTTACCACTGGAGTGTCTTGGAAACAATCCCATCCACACTTATTGACACCCTTGCTAAAGAATGTTGGGCATGCATAATATTCTGTTTTCTAAATAAATGATTAATATCATTACTATTTATCAAAAATAGGCATCTACACATCTGTAGCTGGGGTGCCAAAAGGTGATGTTGGGATTAAAAAAAAAAGTGTGTAAAGATTATTATTATTTTTTTAATATTGGTCTTATAATTGCATTTTTTATTTAATCATTTTTACTTGAAGGTTTTAAGGACTAAAATAACTGGGGGGGAAAAAAGCTTTGTATTTACTCGTATTTTGAAAAACCTTTAGTGTCCGGAATCAAATTAAATCAATCACTGAATAGTCCTGGCTATGTTTCAGGCTGTTCACTTATTGACTCAACCTATTATTTCTATCACCCACTTTAGCTAATCAAAATTCAACATTTAGTATAGGAAGTTTACATAAAGACCAATAAAAACATGTTTAATACAGAGATCAGAGCCTAATTAGAAGTTCATATTAAAGGTAATTTAAATAAAAATCGGTTTTATGAAAAAATACTGCATCAGATCGAGCAGATTGAAACTGATCCTAATCTACAGATGTACATGAGGGCTCAGTTCGACTATGACCCAAACACGGACGACCTCATTCCCTGCAAGGAGGCTGGCTTAAAGTTTCAGACCGGCAACATAATTCACATAATCAACAAGCAGGATCCGAACTGGTGGCAGGGCAGAGTGGAAAACAGCGTTGTTGACTTCGCTGGACTGATACCCTCTCCAGAACTCCAAGAATGGTAAAAAAAAAATAATAATAAACTATCGTAAAAAATTCCTGTAGTAAAGATGCATGCAGTTACATTCCCCCAGATAACTGTCTGATGTGTGTTTGTGTGTGTTTTGTTTGCAGGAGAGTGGCCAGTAAAACCAAGGCCAAACAGGGCAGTCAGTCCTGCAGCCCGTTTGGAAAGAAAAAGAAGTGCAAAGACAAATACCTAGCCAAACACAGCTCGAGTGAGTGTAGTTACGTGCATCTCATCACTAAAGCTCTGCGCTGTGAGCTTGTCTAAACAAACTAACTCTGCCCTTGCAGTTTTTGACCAGCTGGATGTGATATCTTATGAGGAGGTTGTGAGGCTCCCTGCTTTTAAAAGGAAAACGCTGGTGCTCATTGGTAAGCTTCAGTGCTCTCAGCTCTAAAATATGTTTACCAGCTTTCCAGCTAAGTTTCAATTTAGAACTAATCTTCTTCTCCATGTGCAGTATTCAGGTTCATCTTTAACCAAATTGGTCTGTAAATGTGTTGTTTCTTTTTAGGGGCGCCAGGTGTTGGAAGAAGCCACATCAAAAATGCCCTTTTAACAAAATACCCCGACAAATTTTCCTACCCGGCACCACGTAAGTAGGAGACCGTTTACTGTTTTCCGTCTCAGAGATGGTTACTGTACGATTTTCAGTAGTTTATTCTTTAATTTTCAATTTGCACAGACACCACTAGACCCCAGCGGAAGGACGAAGAGAACGGACAGGAGTATTATTTCATCTCAAATGAAGACATGACCAAGTGCATTTCTAGAAACGAGCTGCTGGAATACGGCAGCTTTCAGGGATTCATGTTTGGAACCAAGTTTGAGACCATCCTTAAAATCCACGATCAGGGCAAAATTGCTGTGCTGGACATAGAACCGCAGGTCAGCACTCAGTGTTTTGGACCCTGGGATAGGATAGGGCATATATGAGATTAATAGTTTCTTAGCCAATTAGTCACATCTGCATTTCTTTAATTACTTGCTGTTTTGTCTTTCCTGTTTTTAAAGAGTGGCTGAGAGTAGCTACTGTTCTCTAATATGAAACCTATGTTGAACTTAAAATCATGTTAGAAACAAATTAAATGTTTGAGAAATCATCACCTTGCATTAGTACAAGAAAGTGTTAGATTAATCTTTGGGGGAATATTATACCCTAGTATTTATTTTAGATTAGCAATTATTTATTAATTCGGACTCCTTTTTTTCACCCTTACAACGTGTCCTTAAATTAAATGTTGTATGCTACATTTTTTTAAATAATGAGATTATCCCAATAAAAATGTAATAAATTGAAGATCTTTTTTAAACATCCTAACCAGGGCTGTAAATAAGCATAGATGAGCCTCTACTACAGTCTTGATGTATTAGTCCAACATTGCCCTCTGGATTAGCACCAGTTAAGTCTATGTGTAGCCTTTTAAAAACTAATATACATTTTGAATATACAATTCATTATGAAGCTTTTAGTAATATAAGTGGTATTTGAAAGGTAAAAAAAAGACTGGTTTGATTTCTGCTACAGTAGATATTTTCAAGTGACTTTGTCCATTTTTACATGTAATATTGTTTGTAACTCCTGATTGGTTGGTTGATTTGATAAATCCTCTTCCAGACCCTGAAACTTGTTCGGACTGCTGATTTTGCCCCCCTGGTGGTGTTCATCTCTCCTACCAACACAGCTCCACAGGTGCTACATCGTCAGCCTAAAAATTAAAACAGTTACTTTTGTCTTATTACAACCATAAAGTCAATGCTGTATTGATATTTAATCTGGTAGACCATCATATCATGATGTACATGAAGTATGATGTATGGCTACTTTCACAGGGTACAGTATGTTTATTTTAAGTTGAGCACAATGATCCAACAAAATTAAGAGCCAGTGTTTGTTCCTCTGATTTATGTATTTTTCTTTTTCTGTTCTTTTTGCAGACCGAAAACCTTCAGATGATCCAGAAAGAGTCGGATGCCATTTTGAGCACATATGGACACTTCTTTGATGTGGTTCTCATCAACAACGACGTAGATGAAAGTGTGAAAGGTGTGGAGGAGGCCATGGAGCAGGCCACCTCCACCACACAGTGGGTGCCTATATCGTGGGTCTACTAAAAAACCCGTTTGATTGACTTCCACGTTTTTAAAAGCCCGTGCAATATTACTCCTTCCACCAAACCTCCGAGTTAGCTCTGTGTTTAAATACATTGGAAATATTTTTCTGCACAAAAAAAAGCAATATGTAGAAAGAATAATCTCAGAAGGGTTAAAACTTTAAAAAAAAGGTGTTTAAATATCTCAAGTTGAGTTTAGGTGCCACACATCTTGGCTTGCTGACGGTTTTATTAAATGCAAAACAGGACCTAAACTGTGAAAGACTGCTTTAAAATCAATAGAAATTGTCACGTCCTCTTTTCTTATCCCATTGGAAAATGCCATGAAATCAAGATTTCTAAATGCTCTGCTTGTTCTCTCTGTGTAACTCCATGTAGTATCCTAACCGCTGACAACTTCACAGGGTTCTAAACTGGATTTTTTCCAAGCTGTTTACCTTATCGGGGACTGTAAAGGCACTATTCATCCAAAAATCAATAAAAAAGTGACTCCCATGCTCTGTTGCAATGTTGTTTTTGCTAAAGTTTGTTCCTCTAAAGCCGCTGTGAATAATGTTGGAAGACTGAAGTAAAGAAATTTTGTAAAAACTGGCTTTACCTTTAAAAACATATTTTATAGAAAGAACAGCATGTTTCAAAATTGATTTCAACTTCAAAAACCTTACAGTAACTTGTATTTCATGCAAATGCACTGGTAATTATTAATATTTTACAAACTCACAATTTTACTTTCCAATCTGCAACATGGTTAAGAATGAATGTAAATAAATAAAAATATATAAAATAAAATATGTAGTTAGATCCATTGTCTCATTGTTTAAATTAATCAGTTTGATTCCAATTTTCAGAGGATATCTCTACAACTACCAAGTAAAACATTTATTTTTTCTTTACTAAGGGGCCCTTCCTTATACACATTGAGAGACCTCACTAATTACTCTACATTAAATTGACAGCTCTACATCTACATTAAATTGACAGCTTGCATGTCAGAAATATTTGGCCTGTTTGAATTCTAAACTTTGAATATATTCCACACATAATTTTGCGGAATTTATTTTATTTAAAATGATAAACGGTAATTAAATGTATTTATTTTTATTTTATTTTGAGAAAATACCTTAGTTTAAATCTAAATTAAAACATTCTCATAATGGTGATTATTGAAGAACACAAGCTATGGTTCAAGGTTGCAAATTGTTTTACAGAGGAAATCCTTTCAGTTGGCACATAACCAGTAATATATTATAAATCACTGTTTAATTTAAGGTGCCTTGAAAAGTGTTATGCGGATAATAGGGTTTTAATGAATTTATAAAGTGTTCCGTACAACTTAACTGAATATGATTAATATCCATCAAGCATGTTTTTCTTTTCTCCAAAGTTCACTCTAACTTAATGCTCACTAACGGTGTTTGAAAGTGTTTAAATCCTGCACCTAATTTCTTTCCTAGTTTCTTTGTCCTCACGCTGAGAAGACCTGATCATCAACAATTATTTTGGTGTAGAGACAGAAGAACAGAGCTGCCATTGCGTAACTTTGCAAAAATGGCAGCAATTGCAACTCAGTTAAAAAGAAAAAGTCCTGTTCTCTTAATTTTAACTTTAACAGTGTTGTATTGTTTCATGTGAATTACCTAAAGTGAAGTTAAGAGGACATCTAAAGTTGGATTATTTTGACATATAACTATCACACCGTGACAGAAACAGTTACTAAGGCAACATGCACCTTCTCTAAGAATCATGGTTAGTGATGCAAAGCTATCCTCTGGTACCACCAAGTGGTGGAATCACAAACCACAGTTGCTATGGAGCACCTGAAGCATTGTTAAACATCACAAGATAGTTTCAAATATTTTTTTCTTGTGTAGTTATTGTTGTTGTCCTTTCACCTTGGAAGTAAAGTTGTATTAGAAATGCTCAGCTTATAGTCACAAAAAACCTAACACAGTTAATACAGCCTAGAATCAATTAATCAGTTCAACTTCAGGTCAACAGCAATGTAATATTTTAGATTATTGGAAGAATAACTGGCTGTGAAACAACAGCATGATTAGTCAAATCAACGGGGATTAAACTTCTTACAAGCAATGAAACCATTGCTGGATGTTTCCAAACAAGCTTCCAACTTTTCAAATTGTTAAATAAATCTTGGAGTTTAAGTCTTTTGTAAGAAATAAACAAAATAAGTTTTTGTTAAACCATGACATAGGACTCACGGTCCAAAATAGGTTTCCTGTCTGGACAAACTACCACTAGTCTCTTTGTTCTCTGTGTGTATTTAAGGCTGGGTTGACAACCCGCCGTCACTCATATCCCTCAAGTACCTCCAAACACTAAGTGTAGATGGGGATCCTATGGGCACAAAGTACCCGTAGTGTCCGTCAGTCTTGTAACAAACCAGAAAAGGCCTCTTGTGAAGACTGTTGCTGCATGCAAACATGTCAATTTCTGTGCAGAGCAGAGATAACATTCAACAGCAACATTTCATGGATGACGCCATCAGCTCCAAGCACTGCCAATCCCCTCCATCTGCTTCTGCTGGTCGTCTTTAAATCACTTTGCGCAGCATCCAAAACCAGACACAGTAATTGTCAAAACAATCAAGCCCCAATCCCAAAGTTGTTGAATAAGGCATAAAGGGGGGTAGGTAAGTATGTCATTGCAATGTTGCTGTTTTTTTAGTGTTATTTTTTTTTCTTTAAATATTAAAATTAGCATTCTGTCTCATGGTTATCATTGTCTGTCCAGAGACATCTCTACAGCCAATACACTGGATAAGGAGCCCAAAATACACCTAAGGACATTTTCACTGTTTTTTCTAACTCTGAAAGGAGAAAAACAATACATACATTTGCCATCTTCTCACCTTTTATAGAAAATCTCACCAAAAACAAATCCAAAATGTGTTGTCAAATGTAAAGATTCTGTCTGAGAAACATATCTATATGGAACACATTAGGTGATTTATTGTCAGGTAGTTTTACCCCATCACGTCCAACATTCCTGTTTACTATGAATGATAACAGGCACCTCGGTGTGAGCCTCGCCACACCCCCTATCCGAGAACGCCATTTTGTCGACACACAGTCCAGAAAGCAACATCGGCTCCATTTAAAGAGCTTTAAACCCCAATCCCGAACATAACGTGCGTGACCTTTAGTACAACACACCCGGGGGCGTCCGGTCACGGTGCTGGGCACTAGAAACAGCTCTCCCCGCGGCTTTAAAGCGCTCCTCAAAGTCTCAGCCCCCCCATTTCAACATGAACCTCGCCACCGCTGACGTCACCCAGCCATCTTTGAGCACCTAATCCAGGCGGCTGTTTATTACGGCTTCATTACCGCGCAGAGCCGACAGCCTACAGGCGGACCAGCAGCAACGTCCCGGAGCTCCTCCTAAGATACAGAAGCAGCGAACACGCCGCGACAACCGAAGCGAAAGGCAGCCAGAGGCTCGAGAAGGAAAAGCCGCGTCCGTCCGCCTGCGCTGACATCTCCCGTCCGGATTCCAGCGCCGCTGTCGAGCGAATACAACCAGGAACATGTAAGTCATGCAAATCCGTCGTCACGACGGAACTGAGAGGCTATATTTGAAGGGATTCTCCGCTGTTTCTCCCACCGTTTCCAGGCCGTCGCGGTTCTTTATTTTTTATTATCATCATTTTTATTATTCATGGTCTGATGTAGTCGAACAGGTTGAATGTACAGAAGCGTGGATGCAACAGCTAACTAGTCGGCCTAACCTCGGAGCAGATGGTGGGCAGCGGCTTTACATCTCTATTAGCCTCGTTATTAGCTGGTTTTTACATGAACGACGTTTATCTCCTCCCTATTATTTGGACATCCGGTGGATCCACCTCGCACCTCTATATATATATATATATATATATATATATATATATATATATATATATATATATATATATATATATATATATATATATATCTTTCCAGTTTGAACTGGTTTGAAAACATAACAAAGGACGCTTTCTTTTAACTAACAAGCTAATTAAAGTATTTAATTGAAACCACGGTGTCCAACGATGATGTGTTTAATAAAAAAATAGTTTCGCGGCTGCAGGTGACGAATTAAGCTGATTCTAGAAACAGCAAGGACACAAAGTTCAACAAATCCCGCCTGCTTCGACGAACCTTCGACGAATAATTGATTTGCTCGTCACATTTGAATATTTTTTGGGTCATAAATATAATCTCTCAACGTCTGTTTTAGGCCTGGTTTCCGTGTTTCGTTTTTTTTTTTTTTTTTTTTTTTCTGGGGAGCTATGGATAGCCTAGCCTCCTACTGGATGTCGTCGACGGTCACAGGAGGGCGGACAGCTGCATATCTGTCTGTATTTCATCTGTGCTGTGTCATCCCGCTTAGATCGTACAAACCGAACACGTTTAATGTTACGTTTTGGGGATTTTATCCCTATGTGACGCCTTTGACGAAAAGGAAGACAAGGAAGACGTGATAGCTCCGTTTGCGGGCTTCACGTGACGTTTGAGTGGGCTCGTGCCAGAAATATATCATCCATATAGGCTCTTTTAAAAAAGAAAGAAAGAAAGAAAAGAAAATACTGCATGTTTTAAAAAGAAAGAAAGAAAGAAAGAAAGAAAAGAAAATCCTCCAATGTTGGCTTTAGATAACAATTTTGATAAGTGAAAAAAAAAAAACAAGTACATCAAAGCACAGATAATCCACCCATAAGGATGGCACTTTTAGGCCTTATTGTGGTTTTATAATGTGGTTCTGTGTGTTTAAAGAAATTGGTTTGATAATGGGGGACTTTAATGTTGGAGCAAAGTCATCTAACATCCATCAGAAAGAGTCAGAAGCCCCGATCAGACGGCTGCTGATGCTGAGGCGCTGTCCAGTGCTGAAATGTCACTGTTCAGTGCTGAAAAGCAAACGCCATGCCTTTCCAGTGACAACGTTCTGTTTTCATTAATTATTTATAAAACTAATCACAGTCAAAAATAAAAAACGACAAAAAAAAAAAAAATACTATACGAGAAATATAAATGTTCCCGCTTGAACTGAAATATAACACATGTATTTCTAAACAAATAAACATATATATATAAGTAATAAAGAACTAATGCAAGAGAACAGAGAAGAAAACAGTATCTCAGTAATTAACTATAATATCAGCTTTGGTTTGTAAATATCATCCCCTCTTAGGATCTCAAGACTTTTGATGGTAACTGATTCGACAATCTCAGAGCTCTGGTGAGGATGAGAGTGATTAAAGTTCTTCAAAGCTTTGATGCCACTCAATACAAACTTTGCAATCAGTTCAAACAATGTTTAATTAATTAAATTAGTTAAGTAAAAAGATGAGTTGTTCAAATGAAATTGAAAAGTAAAGACTTATCCAGACTGATTCAGCCTACATAGATGGACAGTAATGGGAATGTTTTAAAGAGAATATGTCATGAAGGTAGATAAGGACATCTCCAGTGAATGGATTTTATTTAATAATTGATTCATTTATTTGATACAATTGATCTAGCTATCCAGCTCTAAATACATCTATGTGTCTGCCTGTCTTCCTTGAGGATCAATCGGTGTTAGAGCAACAGTGGAAAAAAACTATATTAATAAACCCTATCTCACAACAGGTCTGAATATATTTAGCTTTGACAGAAAATCCTACATTAGCAGTGGTCTGTAGGGTCATGTTAAACCTCACCTTCCCCTGTTTATCGTTTCAACTGCCTTTGCCAGATCACATTTGCTTCAGCTATCAGTTTTTCAGAGCCTCGTTTAACCGACACAAAAGCCATTTACCTTCCACATTGTGTTTTCTATTCGGACGAGGCTTTAATCAGGAAATACAGGAACTCTCACTTGAGCCTAGCATCTTCAGATAGAACAGAAAGGTAGCGTTAATGTAGCAGAGACCAGTGCACGGTGACTCAACCTGTCTGGACTGAATACAACTGCCGATTTTCACAGGATCCGGAAGCTGACGTGAAACCTCACTGCTGATTCGGCAAGTGATGACAGCGTTTACCCTCGGCACACATTGTGCCTTTGTCATGGTTCTCATTGCTATTAGGTCCAAAAAAA
>JAVLVB010000078.1:3940788-4019219 GCA_032876305.1 Orestias chungarensis | reverse complement strand
ACAAGTGTGGTCCTATAGTCAGCTTTGAGTTTAAATCTGTTTTTTATCAAAGACCGTATCGTACATGTGGAGCTAACTAATTTGAAACTGGCAAATTACATCAGGCGTCATTTATCTGTTTTAAATTTAAACCCATTTTAAAGCAGTTTAGAAATTAAAGGGCCGAATTTTGAATGAATCCTACGTTTTATTAGACCAAAAAAGACGTACACGTTCATTCTTAGAACTTGTAAACGTATAAAAAGTCCATTAACAGGGATGCATTAAATAGGTTTTACCAGCTGATACCAAGCTTTGATTTTGTTTGAGGTCAGAGGACGATGACTCAGACTAATTTATTCATGATGAAAAGATAAACATGGCGCAGATTCCTTAATGAAGGAATAGAGCGCCCCGTTGGGTCTATCAAAGTGTATTTACCTAACTTTTGGTTTTTCAGTAAGCTCAAAATATATTGCATGAAAGATTATGCCTTTTTATAAAGTGTAAAATGACTGAACAACTTTTTCAACAACATGCATTATTTAAAAGGGAACAAAACATTTTTTTCTTGTTTGACCTCTTAACCTCTCAGCCACAATCAGGAAAATATGGACCAATGACAATCTAGTTCATTGTTTACTCATTTCTTTATTTGTACATCACTGCAAGCTCTGTAACTATGTCCCAGTCTTCATCCCTGTACGACATGCTTTATGAAAGATGGGGATGTTGGACCTCTAAACAAATACAGCAACAAATATTAATAATTACAAGACAAATCTTTAAAAGTTATCTGCACTCCCAGTACTTTTGCTTTATATTATCCTCATGCCACAAACCTAACGGGATGCCTGTTGTCGACATTTAACTTAAGTCTTTCACTATTCGGTGATAAAATGACACTTTCACTTTGTTTGAGTCACTATTACCACCATCTGTGGATAGAATAGTCAAAGGAATAGGCCAAACAGTCTTCACTTTTACTACTAACTTCCAATTTATTTATTGCATTTGTCCTTATTGTACTGTCTTCCAACAGACATCTTTTATTTTTCACTAATCAGGTAATTTCATTAAATTCTAAATTGTACATGTTCCATATGTCAGGATGGTACTCCAGCTGTAATAAACCTTCCCTGCAGAGGATAGTGAGGGGAACTATAAAAGATTGTATGGGTTTCCCTACCCGTTTGTAACAAGGAACATTTAATACCATGAAAGTTTTTAACTGCTGAAATCAAATCCAGACATTTAAACTGCTAAAAGCTGTAAAACTGCTCAATTGCTTAAAGTTGCACAGTTAATGATATAGATGTCTTAACTCCTTAAATTTGTATCTATTTGCAATTGACAAAGTGTCTTGCTTTGTTCTAGGCTTCTTTGCTGTGATGAAATCACAATAAAAAATGAACTGAAAGAATATAATATGCATTTTTTCTAATCCTCAGGTCTGCACCAGCTGCTGGAGCCCCTGCGCCAGAGGGAGGACCTCCAAACCTCACCAGCAACCGCCGTCTGCAGCAGACGCAGGCACAGGTGGACGAGGTAAACAAAGCTTATCTAACCACCTCAACCATTCTTAGAAAGAAAGAAAAATGCAACAACACGTACAATATATCTGTTTGAAGTCATCGATCGCTATTATGATCCAAACTTTTCCAGACATGCACCATCCCTCTGCCTGTCTGTATTGTCGGCTGTTGAAAATTTTCTCTCGGCTTTCCTCTCCTCAGGTGGTGGACATCATGCGCGTAAACGTGGACAAGGTTCTTGAGCGCGATCAGAAGCTGTCAGAGCTGGACGACAGGGCCGATGCCCTGCAGGCCGGAGCTTCTCAGTTTGAGACTAGCGCTGCCAAACTGAAGAATAAATACTGGTGGAAGAACGCCAAGGTGAGGACATACCAACATGCTCCCTCAGTGGGAAAGCGATGCTAAAGGTTTAACGGTATTCTTTGCAAGCAAGCAGGATTAGACTGTGTTCGGCTTTTTTAACACGCGTTTCTTTTCTGCTGACCGCAGATGATGATTATCCTGGGTGTGATATGCGTGATTGTCCTCATTGTCATTATCGGTGAGAATTAATTTTTTAATTTCTTCCGCGCACTTTAAAACAAAAACAGTTTTTATTTCATATCTTGTAACCTCTCTGTCTTTCCACAGTGTACTTCAGCACCTAAGGAGAGTTGCTCCTACCCCAGTCTGATCCAAGCTTCCTAACTACAAAAGAAGAAGAAGAAAAAACCCTCCAATTTCTGAAAAAAAATTAGCCATGCTAATTAATTTATTGTATGTCTGTATATGCCCCTAAACAACACCCCTAACTTTCCCCCCAGAATTCCTCTTTCTTCCTTCCACATCCTCCCCTCCTGATCTCTGTCGATATTTGTCCTATGAGTGTGTGTCCCTGACTTCTTTCTGGGTACTCCTAGCTTTCCTACCCCCTCGCCAACCTAGTTACCCCTCCCCACCAACCCCCCCACCCCGACAATGCAACAGCAGAAACCGGTAAAACAATTGGCGATACACATAGCTGATATAACGGTTCTTTGTAGAGTTTTATTCTGATATTAGCATTTTGTAGGTGTGTGTGCGTGCGTGTGTTTGGGTTTTGTACTTTTGATTTTTTGTATTCATTTGACGTAAGCTTTAGCGTTGACTACTGCCTATCAATGAAAGCCTGCGTCTCGCATGTGCTCGTCATCTGTCCTCCGCCCAACGCGACCCGATTGGTCCTCTTGCTTTCGTTGTACGGTTAGCCTCTGTGAAGAAGTCCACCTGCGTTCCTCTAGAAGGCAGACCAACAGTTACTTAGGATCTTCCCCGAGGCTTCTCGTCTTAATACGCTATAGTTCTGCAAGTTAAACCTGACAAAAAAAAAAAAAAAAGGTTTTGGTTCACATGTGGCTGTTATTGGTGAAATACTGCATGACTTGTGCAACTAATCCTTAGCGATCAATGTATCATCCGCCCGCCCTGTCAAACTCGGCTCCCCTTCATCCCCGAGGGATTCTTTAATAACGACCGTCCAAAGTATCTGTTGGCGCCGTCCTGTTTCTCAGCATGCTTCCCTCGGACAACTTGACTGCCATCGTACGGTCGGACCAATGTCTGTAGGTGTTTTGTCTTTAATTATTATTATATTTTTTATTTAAGGATTACGTAGTGTCTTATTTCGAAAACATTCCTTCATTGCAGTCTAGTGCAGATGCTCTTGCTGTAGCACATGCAAGTGTGAGTACCTTAAAAATATGCGTGTCAGTAATAACAGTCAAGCAAACAAAATGAGAAAGTTAGCATAAAGATTAATTTTAAGGGTATCGATTTTGATTTTTCCTACAATACTACTTCAACAATAAACCCACAGTGAATCGGGGCGATACATTCTTCTCTAATTGGTTATTTTTGCTTGGTTCTGCTGCACTGGTCTCCTCCCTGTCGGTATGGAGCACGAAACGCCTTGGTTCTCAGTCACATTCTAAACTTCCCAGGCAATGGACCCCGACTCAGTCATATAGGACGAGTGACCAACTTCGAAAATGCAAATCCGTCCAATATTTGCACAGACTTCCGGAACCGCCACTGCAACAGAACGACTACGCAATAAGAGCACACTTAAAAAAAAAAGAAGAAGGGAATTGGGGGAATGCCAGGCAAATGAAAACAATAAGCAGTAACTTAAAATAAAAAAAAAAAACATTTAGCATTCCCTAGACCAGGGTTTTGCTAGCGCCGTGGTTCTGTCTTAGTGTTTCTTCTTCTAGTTAAGGCCTTTCTTGTTCTTTTCTCTTTTTTTTTAATACAATAGACTCTATTTTTTATCATAGTATATTTTTGTGTGAATCGGTGGAAGCAAACAGGATGCCAACTGTTTCCGGCGAGGCTCCTCTTTGCTTCTGTCTGCTGTGTGTTTTTTGTAGTTCAGCTCTGCGTTACTCACTGCCAAGCGTTGAAGGAAGACAGAAAGTTTCCTTGTCGCGGTTTCTTTCAGTTGTGCACTCACTGGTTTGGATTTGAAGTATTTTCAAGGTACTCTTTTTATTATTATTATTATTATTGTTCTTATTCTTGTGTGCACGATTGTGGCTACTTAGTGAGTAAAAGAGAAGAGCAAACAAAAGGCACTTGACAAGACTACAGAAGAATATCCGTTCTGAACTTTTCTGTTTGGTTGCAGTGGAATTGAAGCTAAAATCTCGTAGAATTGGACGTTTTTTTGAAAGCTGGTCTTTATTTGGAAAGGATGGAAATATACACTCTCAACTGCAATGTTCCAGAGAGAGCCTTTGTTGACTGTCTCTTTTACCCATCCAGCCACTTGGAGAAACCTGACCACCTTCCCTAACTCCTATTATGTATTTGTATGTGTGAGTGTGCATGCATGTATTAGAATAGCTCCGCCTTGGGAATACCCACCCCTCCTCCCCACCTTCCCTTTCAGTTTATCCTGAAGGATTTAGGCCGCCTAACTCTAAAGAGTGAGGACATGTCCATTTTTCCTTCGCCTCCGAAGGGGCGCAAGCAACGCTAGGCGGCAGATTCTGTTCGCCTTAAAAGAAAAAGTCACTTCTCGTCGTCCCTTAAAAGTGAAATAAACCAAAGACCAAAATTTGTCCGAGCTAACGCTGCCAATGCTCATCGCTAACGGGAAGGCGATCTTGTAAGATTCTTACCGCTGTTATTCACTATTTAGTGAGTTTGGCTTCTGACATATGCAACTTAAACATCGAACAGAACCCACCCCACCACCCACCTCCCTGCCGTGTGGATCCTGCTCCGAGGAGCTTCTTACACTCTGTACAAAGTTAGTGGAATCACAATCTTGTAACTAAATATAGCACAAAGTCTTTCTTTCTATTCTGTCCGCGTAGTGCTGCCGGGTTTTGAAATGTGTAAACTTAACTATACGTATCAGAAAGTCACAAAATGTTTCCCCAAGCAGATAGAAAACTGTATTGTTTAGTGTTTGCGTATGGGTGTAGGGTGGGGGGGGGGGGTTAGGGGATCGGGGGTCCTATATCCTCAGGTTTAAGTTGTTTGCAATTTGCCAAAAAATATAATAAGAGGACAAAAAAAATAATTAACAAATTGGATTCCTTTGGCAATATTAAGCAATTTAAGGGTTACAAAAGCTATCCTTTTAGCCATTTGTACAGGACAAAACCGCAAGGTGAGCTCTGAGGTAGACATAACAATACTGATTGGGGTAGGACTTGTGTGTTTTTCATAAATCCAAATGTTGTCCTGTGAGTGCTCAACCTGTTTGGTCACAATGCTGAAAATGAACTGAGTGCTCTCTCTCTCTCTCTCTATTTGCTCTTTTCCTTTCCTGTTTCAATTGCTTTGCCATCTGTATGAAAACCAACACGTAGAAATGTTTTAAACAAGGTGGCGCCTTTTTTTTCCTTCTTACCCCATTCTCTGTAATTCATCGATTATCGAAGGGACTGAGAGAAAATTATCACGGGGGGGGGTCGGGGAGGACTTTTCAGTGATCTCAACGCTGCGTTCAGCTCATTTTTGTTTTTGGCCAGTCCGATAAATGTTGGAAAGCTACTAGAAGGAGAGAGAGAGCCCATCCTATATACAGAATGAGCTGAATGCAGAAACAGGAGGGAACCTTTTGAGTCGCTGAATGTTTTTCCCGGGGTTGCTTTAGATGTATGATGTGTTTTTTGTTTTTTTTTCTTTGGAACTAAATGTTCTTTTTTTTTCCCTTTTGCATCTGTTAATTAATAACTCCTGATGTCACTGAATTCTTCGTTTGTCAGCACTGATGGGTCAGGCTAATGAAAGAAAAAGTGGATGAGAGAAATTGTATTTTTGTGTGAAGGAATTCTACAGTTTACATAAGATCGCTGTTTGCATCGGCAAGATATGTTTTTTCTCTTCTGTTTAGATCATTTGTAAGGGATGGATCCTCTTTTTTCTTTGTTGTTGTTATTTTTCTTTCCTCCTGTAGAAACAGGATCACAGGGATGAAAGCATTGCCCCTGCACGTCCGGCCTAACAGGAGGGATATGGCTGGAGAATCACGGGCAATGCATCTGGTGCAATTTTCTTTTCTCCGTCCTTTAAATTCTTATCGGTAGATTTCTTGTGCCGTTTCCTTCGGCTTGGGGTTGGAGTCTAAACGAAGTGGATTCGACTCGAAAAGGAGTGGAGACTGAGTGGGAAAAGTACATGAAATAATTGTAGTGTAAATCTATCAATGTCTTATTATATTGATGAACATCATGAAATATATGTATATTGGAAAAGAAAAAGAAAAACAGTATCTATGACAAATTGTACTTTTGTGTGTGTTTCATGTGCTTTGTGGGTGTAAAGCGAGGAGATTATGTCGTTTGGGCTGCCGTTCTGGGACCTGTGTGAATAAGCATAAATTTACTACCAATACAGAGATTGACCTTTCGTTTTCTCTAATTGATTCCTATTTTGTGTTAAGTGTGCAAAAAACCACAAATACATGGAGACCTGGAGCCATAAACTGCACCCTTCCGCGTTCGTCCAGAGTCTTTGTGTACAGTGTGTCACCATCACATAACAGACACAAACACACATAATAGAAAAAAAACAAAGCAAGTTTCCTATGATTTATTTTTAAAGATTTGTCTCCGTCAGCAGAAACATCTCATATCTTTCTGCTGCTGACAGTGTCTCCTTGCAGAGCAGTCAGACTGAAGCGCCAGGCCGAGCTTTTCATGTTCTCGTTCAACTTGTTGATCATTTGACTCAATGATTTCCAAGGATTTCCTCTGACTCATACCAGCAGAGAAGGTTGGGTAAAACAAGATAGACAGTCACACTCTCACAATGATTGTCTTTTGCCATTCTTTACTGAATGACAAAACACGCTGAAAAATGCAAATAGACTCAAATAATTTTCAAAAAAGAGGATCAGAGATGGATGATAGGAGAAAAAATGAGGTTGTAGTGGTTGTTAAAACACTTAATTACAACCTATCCACATTTCCCCCCGCATTCCTTGTTTTATCTATACAGTTTTGTCACTCTTTGAGCTTGATTACATCTCACTAAACTTAGCATCAGGTTTGGGCATCAATAGCAGTTAAGATAGTTACATGGCAGATGAAAAATTAAACGAGGTCAGACTTCCTGCTTTTATTGCCACCTTCTACATTTTTTGAAATCTGAAACTATTGCATGATAACATATAAAAAAGAAGCAATGAAGAGATATGGAGACTTGTATTACACAAAAAGTGAGACTACAGATTTCCTTAAGGAAAAAAAACAGGAATGTGAGTTTAAACTGGAAACCTATTCAGGAGATGTTGTTTTGAGTGTTCACCACCAGGTGTCACCCTTACAGCTGATCACTTTGCATTTACAGTTCAACCTGCTGAGCAAAGATTAGTAAGGATAGGTGCTTTAAATATTTCACCTAAATGGTTGCATGATGAAAATCCAACTCTCTGCAGCCGGTAAGGTCCTGGCACAATTCTGCCAACATGTTCAATCTTTTTCTGGACCTGGCTTTTAAAGCAACATCAACCTTTTAACCTTCATAAAATATTTTCATAACTTTTCTGTTTACACGTTGACTAACAGCTCATTAAATGACACCTCTATCATAGCCCAAGCGGGTTCGTACCCCTGTAACCGGCACTAAGCAACTTTAAGGAGGGTGGCAGGAACCCTGCTAGCTAAAATAACTAGGAATGTGCTGATTGCTTTACGACATACATCACTTCCCACATTTATTACTTTCAACATCATTATATGAAATTATTTTGCCACAGTTAAATTCATTACCTCATCGCTATTCATCATTCACACAGCCACTTGAAACAGAAATGTACTTCAATCCTACTGCAGGCGACAGGGAGATCAGGATTTTACGATGCTATGCTCTGGTCCTCATGGGAAAATGCAGTCTTTCTTCAGGCCAAACACTACTGGTTTAGCCCGCAGGCTGCCAAAATCGACCAAAACTGAAACTTTTATTAGTGTTGCTTTAACTGTAGTTCACACTTTTTTGAAGATGCTAAGGTCACAACCATTCCAGAATTTTTTCTCATGTTAGCTTGCCTTTATTTTTCTTCCAAAACCTGTAACAATGTAGAGTACATAGATTACAACAGCTTCATAAATTCACAGTCAGACAGCATGAAGCTGCCACCATCCTGTATGACAGTTGATAAAGTGCTCTTAAGTTCAAAAGCCTATTTTTTTTCCGCTTCGACCATGTAACACCTTTTTCTAGAAGACATATGACTCTTGCATGAGGACAGCTGCATATATCAGTCATGTTTCAAGTTATTATGTGTAATAGGTTTGAATAAGATAGTTGAAACAAAACACAAACCAGAACTCTATTCCATAAACTGAACCTGACTATGCCAAGACCTCAAGGTTACAAGAAGTGCATAATTTCTTACAGACCTGCTTGTCAAATATTACTTAATGTATACAATTAAACCCGAACTTGTATGTAGAAGTCAGTCTCTTTCAGGGATCAGTGAAAATTTGCAATAAATCTAATATGTATCTAATTTTTATCATTGTAAATCAAAGTTTTAGTTTTCCATAATTCCTGGGGGGAAAATGCAAAGCATTATTAAAAGCTCACAGTTTACTTGCTTCACTTCTTGCTTCCAAGCTTCTATTCCTTCTCATTGTTGAGAATTGTCTTGCTCTGCCAAAGGCCATAATTGGATAATTTGTCTTTCTATAACTGTAGGGAGAAGATTTACGACAAAACATGGCTGCAGAAAGCAGACGCGCCAACAACCGTAATAAAGTCACCAGTTTGGATCTGTTGCCGTCTGAGATGGTTTCACAAAACTCCAGATATAGTGTGTTCAACAAGTTTCACTCTGAACAACTACCCCTTATTATTTTTTTACAAGGATGTGTCATGACAGGATGGGTAGGTGAAATTTCATGGAAATGTGTAAAGTAGAAACAGTTCCTTGTTACCCCATGGAGACATGAACATGACCTTGCTCCAGAGTTCAGTCATAAGCAGCCTCTATCCTCATCAATCTGTCTTTCTGTCAGATCGCTTTATGCTTGTTTTCCATTCGTTTGATAAACAGTCACCCCTCTTCCCTCTCCTCCCTTACACATGCTTTCACCACAATCATCTCCTCCCCCGCTAGCCTGCGCTCCCACACCCATCCCGTTTGGACTTTCCGGAAGACTTGTGGGTCCAGCTTGGAGGGTTTAGAAGGAGTTGTTGCAGCAACCCTACAGTTTCGTCTCAAATCACTGCTCCCCCACAACACAGCAGCAGCTGGACAGTTGTGTGTAAACTCACATTGTTGACCCCCATCCCCCCAAATCCAATCCTCCAACAGAACACACTCCTACATTCCTGCCGCTGTTGATTCCCATCAAGATTTTGGGTTAACAAAAACACAGACGGACACGCAAATTCTTGGCTCTTTCCATCTGGCAGCATTCTGTTCAGCACTTTCTTGGTTTAAACTGCTCTGTTCTTTTATTTTATCTCATCCCGTCTGCTGCATTGTTTGATCGAGTCTGAAAAACACATTTTTTACTGTTCTTTAAAAAAAACAAAAAAATGTCCCTTTTACAGGCCTCAGTAATGTAGGCCAGAGGTTTGGGCCTATTCCCAAAACTTAACAGAAGAACAACATCCCACCCCCTTCAGTGTTATTTTTGTCTTGGTGGATTGCGGGGGCCAAATAGACACTCTGTCTAGGTGTCGAAACTCAGGAAATATAGTTATAGGGAAGAGACTCCTTAATTTGGAGACTTTTTTTTAACTTGTGAAGTTTGTTGTAGATAGATGGCAACTATTGACAAATTCCATCCTGTTCTCCAGGAGAAAGATCTCTCCTTTGATCTGGTCGGGAATGCAAAGATTTACGGCCCTACTTGTTAAAAACCCACACAGCCTCCGGGTCAATCTTTACGTTTGCTGCCTTATTATTGATGCGCCAGACGAGGACTAAGTTAAGTGAACTAACCTTCAGGTTTGTGAAAAGACTTTCCCAAAAGTGTTTGCAGATCTAGACATTATCTGCACCGTAGAGGACGTCTGGTTCCAGAAACAGGACCCAAGGTTTTTCTAAGAAAAAACATCTGGCTCCTATTCAGACCTCCTCCTCCCTTAGCTGCTAACCTCATCCCTTCCTAATGGCTGTTGCTCAGTACTGTTAGGTTCCCTTTAGGAATTTTGCTCATATCTCAATCCATTCTTGAACACCCCTCCCACTTATTTCTTTCTGATATCTCTCCACTCATTTCTCCGCCTACCCTAGCTAAACATACTGCTTTTCCCTCCTCCTCTCTTTCCTCACGTCCTGTGTCCTGCTCTCTTTTCCTTTTGCTGCAACAGTCTGCTTTGCTTTTTGTGCAAGGTGTCAATCATGATGTATGCGGACTCCATTTGGGGGCTTCTCTTGCTCTTGTCCCTATGTTTGGGATGGACAAAGGCTCAGGCAACCAATTACACAAGGTAAGATGCAGCATCTGGTATAAACGAATGGTACTCATGTGCAATTGTTTGTAAAACTGTGTACACACTTGAGATTTTTTGTGAAGAAAACTTCAAATAAGTAAAGTCAAACATCCTTTTTAGATTATTTGTTGTGTGGATTTCATTGATGGATGTTGAGACATGTTTGACGATAAGTACAGTCCAGAACAGCTCTGCTGGGACTGATGTTAATGCTCATGGCTTTGTCTAAAGGGTCAAATAAAATTAAAAAAACTTGGCGCTTGCTCTGGAAAATCTGGGTTTATTCAGCAGACATTGTACTTCACTGGGGGTCCAAAGTCTGAGTCAGAAGTAAGCAAAAACTCCCAAGTATGCATTGTTGTTGCAGAGATTTTCTCTTGGCTTTTCAGAATGAGGAAACACTCCCATATCGGATGCATCTCTAAGTCCCTTTTGAATAGGATACATCATCTGACCTATAGACTTTTATCTACCTCAGACAACAATCTTAATGGTCAATTGCATGGTGAAGTCTAAACATAAAGTTTCCCTTGAACAGATTTATTCCATATTATTCCATAAGTGAATAACATTTATGTGTGTGTGTAAATATATAAGTGCTTTTAATTTTACCAGCCTGCTACAAGAGACGCCCCCACCCCTGCAGTGATGAGTCAAAATTCAAGTCCAGACTGGTTTATACTTTGCAAGGTCATTACTCTCAAATCCTATATTTCCCCAACTGTTGTAAATGGAGGTCTCTTTAAAGCAAAAGATAAGCAATCGCAACTCTGTCAGTAGTTTATTTAGATGAAATAAAACAATTTTGCTTATTAGCAAAACTTTTTGATTTTGTAAATCTAAAAAATATCATTCTAAGGTCTTAATTAATGGCAAAAGCTATTGCTTTTATGGTGAAAAGATTGTGAAATCACGACAAAAGAACTGCAATTATTTGTTGTTGCACAATCTTTTGGGTTATTTGGGAAAAATCTCTCCACCAAGTCAGGTTCCAACATTCACTGAATTATCAGATTTTCAAAAGAAAATCCTGTTTATAACTTGGAAACTAAACCATAGACACTGCAACCACGTCTAGAGGTTTAAGCTAAAAGGTAGCATATAACAAATAAATTATATGGATTATATGGAACATAAAAATTAGTAAAGACTTTGAACAAGCAAAATGCCACTGGCTGCAAATTTGAAAAGCAGCAGATGGCAAGCAACTTTTCAAATTGTTTATTTATATAAACATACTACATACACAGACAGGTAAACCATACAACTGTCTAAAAAAGAAAGAAACACATTGAAAGATGCTTTTTGTTCTTTCTAGTTCACAGAAAATATTTATTAATGCTGGGATTAAATTAAACACATCCAGCCAATACATTTTAGATAGGTGATACCAGAGTATAATGTGCTTAAAGCTTTTACACAACAGACGTTACACCTTTTTTCCCCTACGTGAACATGTTTAAATTGCGCATGACTTCACCGTTACAAACCCCTTTTTGCTGTTAAAATACATCAGCAAATGTGTAAAAGTTCTAAGTGCACTCCATATACGTAAAATGAATGTATGTGGACACAATCGACATAAAATCTGCAACAGTTTTAAGTCTCACTGCCTCGCTTCTCCGAAAGCTCCTAAAATTGATTGTTTATGGTCTCTATTAAAATCAGACTTTATACGTCTTTAGAAAAGTAAGACTATAGGGCTTGACTCATTTGTATCCCAAAGGAATGTCATTTTGATGAACACCAAGGATGGGGAAACTCCCTGTAGCTCCAAACATCACAAAGTACTGAATAAGCAACTCCTGAATGTTTAAAGACCTTCAGCTTGTTCTAAGAAAGAATGTGTAAAAAACACAAACTATATGTAGGAGTGAGAGTAAACAAGTGTTAACACAACTTATCCGGTCTTGAAGCCGTAAGCGTTTTTTCTTTGGATTTAAAGTTAGACTTTAATGAGGGGGATGACAAACAAAGTTAAAGCAGTCTTCAAAAAACAAAACAAAGAAAACTGATTTTTAATTTGATGTTTAGCTGAAAAGCTGAACTGCAGAGGTGACATCATGTCATGATGTCTCCAACTTCCTTATTGCAGGCCTGTATTCTATTGTGGAGGAGACCTGGTTGCAGATTCAGGTTTTGTTGGCAGCGAGGGATTTCCCAGCTTCTACAAACCCAACACAAAATGCACCTGGCGCATCACTGTGAGTCTCCCTCACAACTCCGTTTTGTTTCTCTTCTCCACCTGTTACCTTCTACTCACAAATGTTCTGTCTGGATTCCAGGTCCCGGAGGGAAACGTGGTTTCTCTTGCCTTCCGCATCTTTGACCTGGAGGCCGACTACAAATGTCGTTATGACTATCTGGATATTTACAACGGCCATTCCAACTTGGTGCAGAAACTCGGTCACTTCTGTGGAACTTTCCGACCCGGGACTCAAATGTCAACCACAAACACCATGATGCTGGAGATGGTTGCAGATGGGGAAACTCAGAGCACTGGGTTTTTGGCCTATTTCAGTGGAACAAAACCTTATGTAAATGGTATGTGGTCACTTATTAGGGAGATTTTCTTTCACTCTGAAGGAAAAAATATTCAGGGTGTCATTACAGCAATTTTATCACATGCTCATGAATCCTGTTGGAGTTAACAGAAAAACATTTACATTAACTGGAAATTCAAAAGAATGCATGAGTGTAACTCTAAAAATATCTCTATGTAATTATTAGCCTTGCATGTGGATTGTTTCAGATGATCAGTCCTGCGGGGGGAAGATGACAAAAGCCCAGGGAGAGATCAAGACGCCCAACTGGCCTGAGAAGAAATACCCAGCAGGAACCACCTGCTCTTGGCTCATCACTGTGGAACCTGATAGGGTTGGTGGGATACTAATTCATGCCATGCATTTATTGTCTCTGCTTTCACAATGTACCAATGTGGTCTTTTGACCTTGGCAGAATTCAATGTGCAGAGGGTGGGGGAAGTTTCAGGAGCTGATAATGGTTTTGCCAAGTTTTCAACTTGGCAAATTCTCCCCCAACTGTAATGTCAAAATCTAACTTTGCCACCAGTTATGAATTCCGATTGTATGGACAAATATATTCTCCATTTTTTGCAGAATTTTTTATTAAACTTTTTATTAATATTTTCTCACTTCTGGACATTTGTTGTGGTAAATAACAATGGCAACAAGTTACTTTACACTTGGGGCGGCTTATTAACATCACCAAAACCTGAAATAGTACCTCAGCCGCAACCCCAAATCCCAAAAGAGTTAAATAGGAGACAGAGTGGATCCAGAACAAGAAACCAGGATGACAGAAACAGAAGAAGAAAGTTTAAATCCTCTTTTCCATCAATCATTAATGTGGGATCGCTTTTTTAAGCTAGTATTATTTGTAGGATTTAGCTTGTTTGGCCTCGCATATTCGTAACACAATTGAAACACAGTTGAATTAGATCCAAGTTCAGCCTCCGACTTCTGTAGGAAACTGAACTAATTGTATACAAATGTTATGTCATAATTCAAGCCTTTATGGTGGGAACTCTAAAGATCAGGATAAGATTTGATAAATTGACAGAATTTATATTGTGCTTTTCATGCTATGCTTACGAATTAAAGTTATTTTTTTTTCCTAGAGCAACATTTACACTCACAAACATGCACACATTCATAAAAAGCCCACCTCCATATTAATGTTAGTTTCTGGTTATCAGGTGATCGAGGTGAAATTTGACAAGTTTGTTCTGGAGGATGACACCTATTGCCGGTTTGACTATGTCGCCTTCTTTAACGGTGGAGAGAAAAATGATTCACGTCTGATTGGGAGATACTGTGGCGATAAGACACCTCAGTAAGACAATAAACTTTAAAAACTTTAATGTTTTTCTGTAAGGCTTTATTCTTAATATTTGCTCCATCTGCTGTTTAGACCAATCATCACCAGCAGCAATGAGCTGCTGGTCCAGTTCGTCTCTGACCTCAGTGTGACATCGGATGGATTCTTCAGCTACTACACCAGCATCCCCCGGGATTCTCAAGCAACGACAGACGACTCCGGACCCGTCGCAGGACCTGCCGCCTCCGGACATCCAGTCAAAGCCGCTGAATCTGAACAGCCAGTCGTCACTGTGTGGACCCCCATCACCACCACCACCACTGTGCCACCTCGTCCCATCAAACCCACAAGACAGGCCGTCCATAGCTCAAAAGGAAACAGGCGAGGGCCAGGTGGGTGAAGAAGACTGCAACATTTAAGAAGGTTTAGGTCCTAAATCTAATTTACTCTTTATGTTTTCCCCCAATTTTTTAGGTCCCAATCCACTGTGTAGCAGACCCTGCACGAGGGACGGAAATATCAAGACAAGTTTCTGCTCAAGTGAATTTGGTATGTTTATTGCTGGTGTCATGTGACCATGTGACCTGGGAAACCTGTGTAAAACTAAACAAAAACAAAAAAGAAAACTTTTTTAGGTTGATTAGCCTGTCTTGAAAGTTGTAGAAAGTCATTCAGGACTTTAGGTTTCCATTGGATACAAATGTGACATGTAAAACAGTTGAAGTTCAGCAATCTGAAACTTCAGCAAATACCTGAATCTTTAAAACACAAGTCTTCATTACAATAAGATTGTGATGAAATGGCAACTTTTTGGTTTAGGGGAACATGCCAGAAAAAACAATTTGATCTCATAAATGTGACCAGTCTTCTGTGCTTACCGATACTTTCACTAGAAATCTGGGATTTGATCAGATCAGGCAAAGATTGAGCTTTTCAGTATCAGGTAGCAGATTATGATTTATGAAATCTTGTTCTTTCCCAGAGGACCAGCAAAGTTTCAAAGTGCTTGAACAAAACAAGGTGCTTTTAAAACACGTTTTGTATTGCTTTCCAGTAGTAAGTCAAAATGGTGTAAATATTAAAAAGTAAATATTTTGCTAGTTAACAATGCTAATGCAAATATTTTGGGTTTTATAATCAAGACAATGTGCATAATGACAATAAAAAGCATTCTATTCTAAGACAAATGTATCTCGAAAAAAAGCTTAAAAATTGAAAATCAACATGTCAACGCTTAAAGTAAATTACTTCACACTGGTCACTTTATGCTCAACGCAAATTTTAGGTTTCTGAAACTTAAACAGAAATATTGCATTACAAGCCCCTCTTTCTAAGTGCAGAAAGAGGGGGGATAAAATAAAAGAACTGCTAGGAACAAATCCAATCAAAGATGAACATAGAGACTTGTGATGCTGTGGGCCTGTTTCTTTAAATGCTGGGAAATAAACATATAAAGGGTTTACCAAATAAAATCTACCTCCTTTCGTATGATATTAAGTCCACAGACCTAAATCCTAAAGAAAGCGGAAAGTGGAATGAGCTAATTAGGTCAGACCATTAACACTAGAGAGATGTACAGGTCCGGCTGCGCTTAACATTTTACCATGAAGAATGTATAACCTTACTTCTGTGTCCACAAACCTTAAGAGGAGGCTTCTGAAAAAAAAGAGAATTTGTTTACATTTTTAGTATTAGGGTTCCAAATAACTCTTTTGTTCTGTTCAAATAAAACATACTATTTGAAGATGTGTTTCAATTGAGCATTCGTTTGTTTTTCAGTGATAACAGGAAAAGTTAACTCTTTGTCCAATGGACCCCGAGGCAGTCTCATCATTAACATCTCCGTGATTAAAGCTTACAAATCAGGGGGCCTGACAATCACGCAGGTTGGAGAAACCATGGCTGTGAAGCTGATATCACAGTGCAAGAGGTGTCCTTTGGTTCGCAGAGGTATGAACTGGTTGAATTCTTATTTTGGTCGTTATCATCTCTCTCTGAAAAGGATAGCAAGATATCAACCTGAATTCTCCATCTCATCTTTTCTGTTAGGTGGTAACTACATCATCATGGGTCAAGTAGATGGAGAAGGACGCGGCACATTGGCACCTGGTGCATTCACTGCTCCATACAAAGCTGTGCACCACAAACTACTGATGAATATCAACAACCAGCCATGCTAAAGCCCCTTACTGCCGTCCCGGCCCAAAACACCTCGCGAAAATAAGGACAGTACATGGAGAACTATAAATATATATAATAACACAGCATTACAAAATATTCGAACTTTATTTTATATACAACATTAAAGAAATATTTTGTAAAAACACCCACTGAACTTTTTATTTCTTTCACGTTGTTTTACATCACTCAACACTTCTCAGTACTCACCCTTTTTTGTTGTCTTTGCTAAGATGTTTAATTTGTCTCCACCTTGTGGATACCACGTGTTATGCACTTATTGTTCTGATTAAAGGAATTATTCTCAATTTCTTTAATAATATTCCCTTATGTTGCACCATATATTCTTATATGTAACCTGTTATTGCTTGGGCGAGTTTAAAAAGAGACACAAATTAGACCATAGACATTACTCCTGTGGTGCATGTTTAACATGCAGTCTACCCGGATAATGTGCCCAAATCTTTAAACAGGTTTTATAATTTTTCTTTTACATGGGTGAGTTCTAAATTTTCAGCAGCAAACCTCTGAATATTTTACTGATAAATTCAGCTTCCCATTGGTATGAGATCTAATGCTAAGTGGCAATATCACCACAACTATTTAAAGTCAGTTTCGGAGTTACAGAAATTGTCTGAAAATAAAATTGAGTACAGTAAAAGTAAATTTAGATTATGTGGTCCACCTTTGTTTTACACTTTTGGGATGATGGGGAAAATGATGAGAAACCAAAAAATAATTTTAAATATGAACATTTGTTTATTTTAGAAAAATTATCTTAATTATCTCACTGATAATTGTTTGTGCAGCTGCCTGCATGAACAAGGTCAATGAGAAAGAAAAAGACTAGGAATAATCTCCAACTTGGTTCCTGCAAAAGAAAAGCAAACAACAAGAGACAAATAGTGGAATGGAGAGGTTTTGGGTGTCAAACCTGTGGGACTAGATCAGTTCATAGTGAACCACGTTAAGAAAATAACCCAATTTTTTTTATTTTCACCTAAGAAGTTTTCAAAGTTTTGTAAAAAAAAATGTTGCTTATATTTGACCTTCATCATGCTCAGACTTCTGTATATAACTCAAAGCTTTACAGATAACTGTTCATTTTATAGCAAAACAGATATATAGCTTCATACTTACTGTAGACTTTTCATTAACAGTATACTATAAAAAAACAATGACAATACAAATACAATACAAAAACAAAAACAGAAAAAGAAAATCTATAAAAAGGATGAGATACTTGGGGTATTTAATTAGGCTTTTGCTCAGAAATACATTGCGGATCCATCTTCCCCCTCTAAACCCAAACGCTGCCCTTTCCATTCCTTTCCTTTCCCTCCTCCTGGCCGCAGCAGCCTCCAGCGCTGGGACCCCGCTGGCGCGAGGTGGGCAGGTTCTTGTAGACAGCTCGGCTGTAGGGAATGAAGCACATGCCAAGCTGGAGGTGTCGAGCCAGGCGGCAGTAGGCTGCGAGCGCCAACACCAGCAGCGGGGTCAACAGCAGGAAGCCCACCACCAGAAGAGCCATGCAGCTGGTGTCGTCCAGCAAGTCCGAGCAGTACACTGATGTTCCATGGGGTTGCACCTGGAGGGAAGAGGAGGTAAAGATGTGGACGGAGGCATGAAAGCAACAATGTTTTACGGACTCAGTCAACAGAACTTGCAATGGAATCCACTGGAATTTTTGCCTTGCTTTGAAAGTAATGGATCAGTGTCTAATTCACTGTGTAAAGAAACAGGAGCTGCATGTCACAGCTGCAAAAAGTTAAAGTTAAGCGCCAGAAAGTTCCAATGGGATCTGGGAAAACAGTGTCAAATCCCTAGAAAAACATCTCCCCTGTTTTCTCTCTGCTGTACATCTGGTAGCCTCACTCCAAGGCAGATCATTGCATCTTTGAAAATTAAACCCTTACTGTGGAATGGCACAGGAAGCCAAATATGATCATGACCAGAGCGGGAGTTAGGATGACTCCGAAGATGATGCTGGCCAGTCCTCCGTTGATGAGCGCAATGATGAGGTTCTGTACAGTCACCAGCACAGAGCAGGCCCAACAATCTAGAGACCCCCTCAGCTCTAGCGGACTGTCCAGGGCCTCACTGCCACCCAGGGAGTATGGGGGTGGCACAACGACCGCTGACCCCGCTCTCGAAGAGGGGCGAGCTTCAGACATGGTTTTCTCCAGAGTCCCGTTCCTTGACAGACTCAGTTGTCTGTGTGGTGTATCCTGCAGGAGAACAGTGTAATCCAGGTTCAGTTCATAAGCATGGAAAATAATCCATTATAACATTTTGCCTCACAGTAAGAAATTAGAAATCTTTTGCACTTTGTCAATTTACTGCAAGAAATTCTACAAAAACCCCACCCTGGTGTTTAGTGTCTCAAACTAAACCTTAAAGACCAGTCTCCTGTGAACACTCAGGCTAGATAAATGCATGTCAGTGTAAAGGAAGACTAAAAAATGAGAACTGTATCTTTCAGATGTTTATTGTAAGAAAATGCTGAACAGGTGTACATTGTGAGTATGCAGTTACAAGCAGTCTTGATTTGAGTCATTTTAGGTGGTTGCCGTAAATCCTGCCCTTTTATAGCACTTTGTAACACAGAGTACCCCAAAACCATGCGTTTAGTCATTTACCTATTAGTGCACACACTGATGGTGGTGTCCTGCTACATAGCATATCTGACAGAAAAGAGGCCGCCATTCAACATTGTCCTCTAACCAACACTAGCAGGCAAGGAGGTTGAAGTGTCTTGCCCAAAGGACACAAGACAGAAACACATAAATTGGGAGTTCAAACCAACAACCTACTGGTTATGGGACAAACTTCCACCTAGTGAGCCATTTACTCAGTTCAATAAAATTTGAAAGTAAAAAAGTGTAGTAATGATTAATGAGGGTAAATTCTCAGGGCCTTTAAACCCACGTAAGGTTTCCTCTTCTGGTTGCCGATTAAATCTCAGTAAGTCATCGTGCCCATTATCTTTTGATAAAAAGTCTTCCCGGCCTGTTAGGACCTGATAGTCCTCCACACGCAGAAAGTGCTGATGAAGGGCTGGGCCAGTAAATAAGGGCTTCTTAAACCGTGTGATGAAACGTATGGAAAGTCAACACAGAGAAATGCACAATGCTTCATGTGGGAGGAAATGGGTTTCGATGACTCCACCCACCCCGAGCCTCAGGATAACCATCATGCAAAAACAATGCGCCACAAGCAACAATAGTAGAACACAGCACCAGTCATCAGAGTTAGCAATTAGAACTATTACATGCAAGATGGAAATTTCTCTGTTCAGATATAGTTCTCATTACATTTTCTGTCTATTAATGAAGTAAGAATAAAATATTTGGACTCTTTTATTATCTAAACGCATTTACAGCTTGTAATTATTGGATAGCCTAAATGTATTTTCTCTATCCGATTTGGAGAAAAATCAATCACTGTTAGCTTAAATAGCTTTTGTCTTTGGTTTTGGTCTTTGAATCGAAATAAAATGCTCCAATCAAAATTTACAAAGAGCATTGTGAATTGTGTTCAGATTCCACCATCCGAATTTCTCCCAAGAATATTTTACATGTAACATTTGATGTCTTCGTTTATCTCCAGAAGAAATTTATAATGAAGAAAATACCTCAATCCCCACTCTACTCACCATAGGGGAACCCAGACGTTCAGCACTCCTGCGGTTTCACAGCAACAGCAGACTTGGAGAATTTCAAGAATTTCCTCCTGATTTTAACCTTCACCCTCTCCGATCTTGAAGGTGTTCACCAAATCAAGTTTAGGTTTCTTCTCCCTCCAAAGTCCTAACTTAGTTTTTTTGTTGTTGTTATCTTTTTTTTGTTTAACCTAGAAAATAAGTTTTCCAGTTGTTAAAAGTAGTATTTTCTGTCTCCCACCTGGTACAGAGTGTATCACAAAAAATGCTTGAGTAGTTGGAGCAAAGTGTGCTTTCCCAGCAGCTTTAGCGCTTCCTTCCCTGACATGGTGTTTCCTCACTCCGACTCCGGTTTAAGATACGATACGAGTTGAGGCGTCTGTATCCTGTGTTGCCTTAAATGCAAATGCAGTGTGAGAGCAAGCAGGGCTGTGTAAAAGGCTGCCTTCGGAGCTTAGTTGGGGAGGGGGTGTTGGGGGGGTTACAGGGTTCTGTGATAACCTCTGGAACCAAGAGGAGAGGGAGTGTGAGTGTTTATTTGGACAGATTAGAGAAGTCGGAGTAAGCTGCCCAATACATGACACTTTACACTCTCCCTCAGCTATTTTCCTTCCTCTGTCAGATACTGATAAGGATACTATGAAAATGGATTTTTATTTTGCTACTCATGCCAGGGTATAAGAGTGCATGTTTCTGCTGCTTAGTTGATTGCGCAGGAAAATGCAGCGATACAATGATCAAAGCCCTCGCAACTGCATCCCACTCTGAGAAAGACGAAGGCAAAGGCCATGCCAGACTGGCCTCAGATGTATTTCACAGGCAGGCATGGCAGAGATTTAGCCCCTTACCCTGTGATGAAAAACAGATCTCCACTTGCAGCAAATGTAAGGAAACTAGGATGGGGGAATACTCTAGCTAACTTGGTGAGTGGGGGATGGAGTGTTTGTCAGGGGACTGATCAGATATCAGACTGGCCCAGTTCAAAGCGTAAAAGTGGTAATTTGATGTTTTTTTTTCATCTGAATGTAGAGATCTTAGTTTATTTATTTTTTACATGGGAAGTTATGTAATGACCCTGGAGAGAACAAGGATAGGTGCTTTAATAGTACAGGGAGAGATGATCAAAAGAGACCATTGCATTCAAGGCTCCAGAATTAGGATATAGGAGTAATGAGTGGACTGGCTGTCAACAATGACACAGAGTGTGCTGTTTGTCTGAGGATGTCAGTCTCTGAGTGAGCTGGTAGAGGAAGAGAAGTCTTCCTGTCCTTGGAATTGGGATATCCGCAGCTTTGTCCCGCTTTATGTCCACTTTGCGGTGATGATGTGTCTGCAGGTTTGGTAAACTCATGTCCTCTTACGTGGAATTGTAAGACAGGAAAAAGTGACCCCCTCAATCTCTGTGGAGCTACAAAGTTCATGGGTGATTCCTGAAACAGTTCCATCTAATTAGCTATTTTAGTTCTCTACCCTATTGATTAGCAACTTTAAGGCAGCGTATACTGAGACCTTTGGAGTCACTGATTGTAATTTTTCCCCATAACATGTTTTGCTTGGATACTTTTTGTGAACCAAATAGATAATCTTTGACAAGTTGTAAAATGATAGCAAGAAAATATTGGAAGGAAAAGTGATAATAACTGACATGTTCAATAGAGGCATCTAGTGGTCATTGGCTGCAGTATGAAAGAAGTACAGCCCACTTTATTCCAAGGTTAAACCGTGAACAGCCACTGTTTTGAATTTCCACTGTTAAAAGGTCTTCTAAGCCTTCTAACAGTGGCAACATGAGTTTATTTGAATACGCTGGCCATTAATAAATATAATCTCATAAATGAATGAATGAATGAATGAATGAATGATAATACAAACTTTTACTGTTTCACTTTTTGTCTGGTACTCTTCTAATTCTACTCAAAATATAAGATAAAGAAAACATTTACTTAAAAAAAAAAAAAAAGGTAAAACAATGCTTTGGTAGACAATCGGTGGATAGGAGAGGGTGTGAATTTGTGGGCCATCGTATCATTGTCTAAGATTATTTGCTAATGTTATCAAACTAAACTGTAGCGATGACATCCAAGAACATGCTTTTTTTTCTCCCATCTGTGCACCTCAGTGCGCCTCGCTAATTATCCAAAAATTGTTTAGCCAGTTGATTTACGAGAGCTATGTTCTGTGTAAAACGTGATTCACTTATTGCTTGATGTTGCTGCACGGTGGCCCAGTAGTTAGAATTTTTGTCTTGCAGCAACACGTTTAAAACATGTCCTGTGGTTTTTCTAAATGGAATTAGCATGTTCTCCATGTGCATACATAGATTCTCTCTAGGCCCTCTGGCATCCTCCCCAACAATAAAAACACAACTGCTAGGTTGATTAGTCTACCTGGATTGTCCTTTGGCACTCTCATGCTTGTTTTTCTTATGTGCATATGTGTCCAGGGTGTAGCTCGTGTCTTGCCCATTGACCACTTATTTAACAACGGAAGCCTTTATAACAAATTTTGTTACGGTTAGCCGTTCTGACTGCTACCTCGTTCTGCATAGATAGGATCCCAGATACCTTTCTAAAGGGGAGGGGCCTGATTGTTATTTCGGGGCGCATTCAGTGCAGTCGAGCATAATTTGCACCTGAAAATGTAAAAAATTTTGTTCCAAGAGATACACAAAATGACATCTTTTGTGACATTTTGATTCTTATCGAGTGTCAACTGCCGCACGTATAACCACTCCAGATACAATGCCCAAGAAGTTCTCTTGAACTTTTTTTGTTGCCGTTACTGCATTTACATTATCGCGACAGGCTGGTACATCATAGTCATCACACTGGTTTTGTTTTACCCTGCATGTCAGAGCCAGCAATAACACTTACTTCCGGTTGAGCTATACGCCATTAGAAAGAACACTGTAGACTGTAGAAAGATTGCAGAAGCATGGGTCGTTACAGTTTTTGTGTGCTGTATTGTTGGACATACAAAAAATAAATTCTAATACGAAATATTTATATTTCCATTTATTAAATTACCATTTTTTCTACATATTTGTGAATCAAGAGTGAATATGGAGAGTGGATCTGTTGCTACAACACTGTAGATGAACGTTTACAGCAGGATTATATATTTTTTAACATTACAGTAGGGCCCTTACCTTGAGAACCACTGGGCCTAAGCAACAAAGAGGCTTGTTTAAGAATTTTAAGAATATATTTTGCATGGATCTAAACTTTTTTACATTGAGAATGTTAAACCTTTGCCTGCAAGAAAAAAAGTGTTCAAATAAAAGCAATTAAACGTTTTTTTGTTTTTTTCCCCACAAACATCAAGCTTGAAGTCCCCTGTTGGATACACGAAAAACGGCAAAGGGTCCATGGTTGATCAAAACATTTTAATTTCTTGAACAACAATACAGTATGTCACAGAAAAAAATCACAGAGGATTTAAGACAGGTCTGGCTCAGGTTTTCTTCTAAGTGACTTCTTTTGGAAAAGTGAGTGCAGCATAAATCAAACAAGTGAAAATATGGGTGAAAGGAAAAAAAAGAAAAAAGAGAGAGCTTCATTACATCCTCAAAATAGTACTAATGAGGACAAGACACCAGGAACCTCGACTGCAATAAAAAGTCACATCCCTAAAAGTCTCTGCAAGTGTCAAGAGTTAACAACTACAGCTAATGCTTATCATAAAAACCACTAATGCCACACGATATTATGCATTTCATACAATGGAAGAAAAGTACAAAATTAAAAAAAAGAATCTTGTATTGTTCTCTTACTTACAGTACAAAGACATCATTCCATTTCTATTAAACTGTGTTGAAATGGTTCTAAGCACCAGATGGTTTGTGTTGAGTTGAATCTTATGTCGATACATTTTTATAGCTGTTTGATGAGGGGGGCAGCGAGGCAAGTAGGGGTCTAGCACCATGAATATTAAACCGTCCCCATGATTGCACTTCCCCTATCCACACACTATGACCATACTACACTTTTTAAAATACCTTGTAGCCCCTTATCAAGAGAAGTATCCTTAAGATATGCAATAAATATATAAGCAAACCACCATTTACAGTATAAATAATGTCACCATTTACAATTTATCATTTTCTGCATTACCAACCCCACCTCCAAAAAACAAAACAAAAACAACATAAAAAACAGTATTACTGACAACAAAAAGAGGTATAAAAGTGAGAGGATTTTTCCAATCGCAGTAATTTAAACGAGAATGAATCAAGATCTTTTCAGCATGTATTATTAGAATATACTTACAACAACAATGAACAACAAATAAAAAAATAAACTGAAACAAATGATACCAACAAAGCCAATTTTTTTCTTCTTTTTACTGATATCAAAATCACACTTGTTCTGAATAATAAACCTGATGCAGATACAGTATGTACAGAAAATGGTGTGCACAGACTGATAAGACCAGAGCCGGGCCCTGAAACTTGCCATTTGCGGGCAAGACATTAAAATTGTCCTTACCACAGTGATACCACAGCTCCAATTAAACACAACCATTCCAGTTCTAAGCGAAATCAATTAGTTCTGCACGTCCTTCTGTCTTTTCATCAACCTGCAAAATACTGACCATTTAAGAGCATGTACAAACGTTGTCAGATAGCACCAACAAGTTGAGATTCCTGGTGGAAATGGTTCTGTTTCTTCCTCTTTTAAGGATTGCCACTGTTTCATTTACTTTTTCTTGTCACAACACAGATAAATGTTGATCATAAAATACTAATATGTTGCAATATTCTTATATTTCTAAAATATTTTTAACATTGTATAAACCATAGATACACTCATAGTGTCGGACAAAATCTTGGAAATGTCTTTTTTGTTTCAATTTCTTAAAAAACTCTACTATACAATGCACAGATTGTTTTGTTAATCTAATAATTTAGGCTTTGTACACTTACATACACAGCAAAACAGAGCACTGACTGCTACTGTGAGCTATTTTGTGCACATATACACTTACATCCATCCATCAGACATTATATTAAACATGATTATCAATATTCATCTAAAAACAAAGCGTAAGCTGGCAGATATGAGTTTAACATATCATCAAACTGCAAAGTGTGAAAACAACGTCGGCAGTTATAGATTGTTGAAAGCAACAGCTGAACGAAACAAATTTTGAAGCCAGACAAGTTTTGGGTGATCAATTTTCAGATAGATCTCTGTGGCACACACTTTGGAACAAAATATTTGCTACTAAAAGCAAAAAGAAATTGCAATATTGGGTCTGATATAATGATATCAGCAAATACCTATTCACATTGTGAACAGAAGACTGTCATACTTTTTCTTTCATATTTCAATAACCAAAAGTAAAGAGTAGACATATTTAGCATAGATAAAATTCCCTTGGTTCTGATTTTGTCAACTTCCAGGCCTAGTTTTATCTTATCTGCATGTCATTTACCTAATCCTGATTTTTCTTCTCAAGCATCTCTGGACTGATGACCGTTGATTACATAATTACATCTGAGCAGTTTTAAACCTTTGGCAGTGCGTAGAGCTAAACTTCGCAAGAACGGAGCTACGAGTCAGAATAGACATGCAGGAGCTGTTCGTTTGTTCGGCATCACTTAAAAGAGGATTTTTTAAATAATTGTTTGCACATGGTACTTTATATGTTTTAACGATGTAAACATTAGTGTTTACAACAACATCTTCCCCCGCTCTTTGTCTCCGTCTATGCACACCACTGTGTCTCCCATTAGTTCATTCACAATTTACAACTCTTTATTTGTCTCTGTTACCTACAAACAAGAACATTTCAACAAAAGAGGTATAAAACCGGGACTCTTATTTTCCCTATTGAATAAGTAAAAAGGACAACTGTTTGTTGGTTTTCTCGGCGTGTATCATACAAATTACATCAATCATCATTTTTGTTAGACTTATTTTAAAAAGCAGACAATGAAAATTCTATTTTTTTTCCTTTATAGAGTTCCAACTAATAGTAAAACCATATTAGTCCTCCAGTAAACCCGTATTTTAGAGAAACAGAGAAAATGTTTAATTTCACTTTCTAGTACTTACATAAAAACCTCATTTGCGTATGTTTCGTCAGCTAATTACCTCTAAATACTGTTCACAAGGCCAATGTGGTGTACATCGAGGCTGGTAAAACTTTGTTAAGTATCCAATGAGAAGAATAAATAGGATTGGTATAGCACCTCGAGGGATTTAGACAGGAATTACAAATATCAGTTTGCCTCAATACTGGAACAAAACAATTAAAAAACAGAAACCAACACCATGCCAAACGTGACAATCAGCTACTTCCCCTGCTGGTACAATAGAATCACAGCAAATTCATGGACATGTAGAATAACTACATGGATTGGTGTACAAAAGTTCTACTGAATTTGCATAAAAGTACCTGAATCCTTACACAGAACTGGCTACTAGACGCTTTTGAATCACAGCAGAGTCCGTTGAACATATATAACCTGATTTCAGTGGTATCAGCGCTCACTTTTTGTTTTTTTGTTTTACTCATATTAAATGCTTTTTTTTAGTTTGAAGAAACAACCAGTCTAGAGATTCTGTTCGAAAACACACGTCCAATCTGCAGCTGGTATGGGGAAGACGGTGAGCTACAGTTGGATTGGCTGAGTATTCATACCGTATTGTTTGATGTAAACAATATTGAGTAAACGTGATCGGCTGATTGAGAGAGCGTTCGCTGAAGCGGGCTGCCTTGGAGGTTAGAGTTTTGGTTATGGCTGAGAGACGTGCGACGCTGAGGAGTCCTCACTTCACAGGGGGCGGAGGGGTCTGAGTGGAGAACACAAAGGATAGAAAGAAATCAGACGGAAGAGCCAAAAAAGACTGACCTGTAAGATATGAATTGTATTTGAAACACAATAGCAAACATTTGTGACACATTTAAACATTTTAAGCCTTCACAGGTTTCTGTAACACGTACTTAAAAGTCGGTTACCAGGTTTGCAAGCAACTAAGAGTTTATTTGAGCCAAAATCCTGTCTACTGAAACTCACAAAATCTCTCGGGTTTCTTGCTAACTTTTTTATGGATTCAAAAGTTTAAAGCAACACTAAAGAAGTTTCAGTTTTGGCTGATTTTGGCAGCCAAGTGTGGACAAAAGTGATAGTGTTTTGCCTGAAGGAAGACTGCATTTCCCAAGAGCACCAGCGCATAGCGTCGTCAAATCTTGATCTCTCGGTCGCATGCAGTTGGATCGAAGTACACTTCTGTTTCCAGTTGCTGTGTGAAGGATGAACAGCGACGAGGTGATGGATCTAATTGTGGCGAAACAATGTCATATGATGATGTGGAAAATAAACGTTTGGTTGACATATGCCGCAAAGCAGTCAACACGTTTGTAGTTGTTTTGTGTGTCAGGGTTCCTGCCACTCCCCTCAAAGCTTCTTAGTGCTGGTTAAAGGGATACAGACCTCCTCGGACCATTACAGAGGTGTCATTCAACGAGCTGTAAGTCGACGGATAATCACAAAAGTTATGAAAATATTTTATGAACGTTGAAGAGTTATTTTAATGTTTCAGCTCCCTTCTACAGCTTATCTCGACTTCTGACCAATCTTTTTGTCAATGGTCATCTAACCAATTTTTTTTTAGATAGGTAATTTTGTCTATGAACTAATTTGACAGGTCTTTGGTCTTGTCTTTGGTGATGGAGAAGTTTGATTGGAAGAATGTGTGGCTGAGATTAAAGGCATCTATAACTGACCATTGGATAGATAAATGGAAGTAAAGACAGGCAGATGAATAGGGGACACATAAACAATCTGGGAGAACCATAATTCAGTGCCATGCAAATAGTTTTTTACATTTTTAGATGGATTTTTATTTTGTCTCTTACTTAAAGCAACAACAATATCCTTACACAACCGCTGGGTTAATTTCCACGGCGGTCATTTCAAATGAAAATCATTTTGCACACTCTTGAGATTTACCCAAGATAGTTAGTACTCCACCACTGTGGACAATTAGCTCTAATTGAGCCTTAATGAAAGTTTGAACCCTAACCCTGAGCCGAGACTGTTTTAGGGCTGGAATTCAGTGCTTTCATCATGCATCTTGAGAGATGACAGGAAATTATGGGAAAGAGCTAGGAAAATGACACGGAACGCGGCTCCAGTTGGACGTCGTAACTCGTAGTTGGCCAAAGAAAACACTGGTCCGAAAGATCACGCTGGAGAATTTACGCAACGCTGCTGCCAAAACAGAAGGCGAGTAATTGAGGGTTGTGTTTACTTGAGGCTTACAGGGGGGGGGTCAGAATTCACAAGTTCCAACAGTGGATATGACATAAACTTCGATAACGGTTTAAAATGTGGAGGCCTACAAAGAATCCAGGAGAAATTACAACGAGTTAAGAACAAACCTTTCTACATAATAAACATGTATGTTAATCCTTAGCTTCAAGTGACTTCAAGTAACTATGGCTGGTTTTGCTTACAGTTGGCCATTATTGCTCACCTGTAGTTTTACATTCATAAAACAGAAGGATATTATTCCTTTATTTTGCCCACCACACCTTTCTATCTCCAGAAATACTGTTAAAACAGCCAAATCTGTCAGAGTAATTAAAAGTATCGCAGCCTTTTGGGATGTGATGAATCATTACCAAAAGCAAAGATTTGGCTGCCGTAATTGACTGTATAAATGAACAACAGAATGAATTGATTTCATTAACTTCATAATGTCACCCACACATGCTGGGACTGATAAATACCTGGTGTTGCAGTTGTGTTATCTCCTTATTTCTTACGAATGATACTGACCAGCACAAAACTGTCGTAGATCTTCATCAGCTCCTCCATCCGGTACTGTTCCAGCACAACCACCCCCGCCAGAGAGGAGCTCTTAGCTCGAGCGCAGTCCTCACAGTGCACGACATAGGTCTTCTTGGTGCTGCTCTCACTGGTTACTAACAACAGGTCAAATACCTCCACCTATACAGAGACACGTTTGCCATTCAAGTTTCTGTTTTATTTGGACGGCATTCGAGTAATTGCTGAAGTTTTTTCAAGTGATGTTCTGTTTAAACGAGTTATAAGAAGTTAATATCTTGACTAAAAAAAACAGATTAGTGGCACAATTGCTGAAACTAAGAGCTGGTCCGAGAGGAGCCAAGACAAATGGAGACTTCTACTATTTCGAATAATGAAATCTTGTTGGTTTCTGTTGGTATGATATTTAAAGCACACTTGCCTTATCAGTCAACATTAGGGCAAAAAAAGACGTTATACATCGGAAAAAATTAACATTAAAGCCAACATTTTTTGGCAGCAACAGGAAGAATGAGGAAGGGGCAGAAGGTCACATTGATTGTGACTGAAAAAGCTGCATCTGACACATTTTGCACTTTGAGCTATTACTTAAGTTTCCCCGCTGACAACTTTTCACCATTTTTTAATGATTATTTTTCGCCAAGTCCGTTTGTGAACGAACTGTATAAATTTTACATTCAAAGTAACCAGCTGAAAGAAAACTTCAACACTTTATAAAGTGATATTGCGTCGTTTTATGTTTCTATCAGACTTTTATGGTGTCAGATCACCTTCTTGAAATGATTCTTTTGAATTGGTTCAGTCTTTTCCCAGCACTTTTCTGTTTGCTATACAGTTTGTTTCGAGGTTTTCCCCTATTTTTTCTCGGTACCCAGTCACCTTAATTCACCCCTCTATCGTCTACTTTCTCTCACTGCTGCAATCTGTCAGTAATTCCTCCTGGTTTGTACTCCATTTATCAACCCTCCCTCCACATTTACACTGATGATTTTTATACCACTGGCTACGTTCTTGCCAGATTGTTTTATTGCCGTGCCTTTTGCCATTCCCCTCCATTACAGGCTTCATTTTTATCTCTTGCCTTCGTGTCTCTTTATCTCTTGCTTCATTTTGTGATACATCCTTTCTCTGAATTTGGGTTCTCTTAATTCTCATAACTGGATAGTTTACACAAGACGATCATCTGGTGCACCACTTGCTACCTCCATTACCACTGTAAATAATTAGCAAGGAACTGAATAGTCTGGGTGATCCAATGCAAACATTATGGCAGTTTAAAGACTCATAAAAGTCAGCATTCATAACAATCCCCATAAAAAATTTTCAGATTAGCATTGTTTCAGGACGCTCTAGCTTCAGTCTCCAAAGATAAAAACAAAGATGCAAGGAAAGTTTTATCCAAACAATTTTTAACCCTTTAGAGAACACCACTTGGGGAAAAAAAAAACCTTCCCTAAAGCATCCCTTTACAAGGAACGATTAAGACTCACATCACAGTCGTTGCAGTAATAGGCAGGCTCATCCTTCACTCGGCTCTGGTAAAATATTTTCTTTCCCGCAGCCACCAACTGGTCTCTCAGAATCTGGATGTGCTTGATAGACTGCATGAGGCAGTGTCTGAGTAAAACAGGGAGGGGAGGGGCACAGCGTGAGGCATGAACAAACTTTTATCCGCCTTCAGACATTCTTACAAGAGCGTGTCACAAAAAGTCTTACTTGATCATTTTGTAGGTGTCCTCGTCTGTGATTTTCAGGGTACGGGCCACGTTCCATGAAACGTGGATCATGGGAACGATTGACTTCACTTTCTTCACCTCGTTCCATTCAAATCGTTCCAGGGCGAGCTGATATTGGTATGCTGCAAAGACAAAAAAAACGATACACAACAAAAAAATCATAAACGCCCATGCAGCCGACAGATGATTTAAACATTACCAGCGTCATCAAGTCTTGCACATCTGCTTTCTTGTTCTGTTTTTCTGAATTACCATTAAGAGGTCCCACATTCCAGGCTATGTTGTTGCACCAGCCCACAGCTTGAACCCAGTGGACAGTCCCAGCGTTGATCCACACAAGATCTCCTGGTCTCTGGATGAAGCGGTACACAGGGATGTTGGAGTTGTAGAGATCCTCCAGGACCGGCCACCATGAGCCCGTAAGGTAGTCTACACCGTGCCTGTAAAAAGAAGTCAACAAAACGACAAATTTGTCAACAAATAAATTTGCAGAATCTGCAGATTGAATTTTATACTCACTTGTCGCAGAATTTGTTTATATCATCCCAGTAGTGTTCGTGGACTGCAAACCACTCACAGTCTCCAGGGCCGATGTTAATATTGACGGAGCAGAAGTTGTTGTTCTCTTGATGTCCTGATGAAGAGTACAGGTTTGAAATGAACCCAAAATAAAACAGATCCATGTCGAACATCTAGAGATTTATAGATTATCAGGTTCATTTCCAATTAAAATGATTTGAAAAGCTCTCCACTACCTATTCTGATTCACACATATTCAGCTATTTCATTAAGGAGTATGAACTAAAAATATTCAATGTAATACATAAGAGCTGTGTTTAGCTTAAAGAAATACCAAATTGACTATGTCAGTTATTTTATAAATCCTTTTAAATTCCTCATTGAAACTGTAAACAGCTCAGTCTTTTTCACTTAGTAACGACAACCAGACCAAGAAGATGTTACTCTGGATGTACAACTGGCTAATCAGGGCCGGACGAACATTATAAACATCAACAGTCAATTATTTTTTCACTTCATCTGTTCGAATTAGGAGTGTGTGTGACACACACTGACCAGGAGTTCGGCTACCGGGAACCTTCATGTACAGCTGCACGGAGTTCATGCCCAGGATGGTGTGACCAACAAGACTGAGCATGTTGTTGCTGGATTCCACTCGCATGAAAGCCGGGAGCTTCAGAAGCTCCTGCAGCTGGAGTTTCCACCTTGGAATAAATACCATTTGAATATATAAGCATGGCCAATACTGTAGAGATCTACCACAAGCTGAGTGAATTTGGAAACTCTGCCCTACCTTTTGGGGTCAGAGAGATCAATGTTGGTCCCAAATTTAATGATCTTTCCCACCATTTTCTGCTCTGGACTGTGGGAAAAGGGAAATCTGAGATGAATATTGTTTACTCAGCTGAGCAGGGATCTCTTTACACATGGAGACCGGGATTGTTTGCTTACCTGAGAGGGCAGCTGGAATTAGCCAATTGGGCTTTACCAGTTGTGGAGGTGGTTTTATTTGTAGTTGAATCGGGATTGACTTTACTGTCGGCTAACATCAGAGCAGCTTTCGTGGTTGCGAATGAGTCTGACGTTTTCTCCTCTTCTTCCTCGCTCTCACTCTCCTTCTCCTCCTGTAAAACATCAACAAAAAAACAACTGAAAGAACATCTAGGCTCAAAACGTTTGCCTTCCAGAAGGTAAATGTTTGACAAAATCTGGATTAGGAAGTTATTTTTAGTTTTATGAACAATTAAATGAACTTTAATAGTAGTTCTATGTAGTATGACATATCAACTGGCAAAGAAAGAAAGAAAACAAAAGAGTAAAAAACAAAATATAGAAGTTTTATCAACAAAAAAAAGATTGATGAATTCCCACGTATAGTTTAAGCTCTCACTGGTTATCTGCCTTTGTGGCACACAGTCTAAACTTAATTATTAAACATACTACTTATTTTTAGCATGTTATGTGTAAATTTCTTTCACGCTAATTTTCACATTACCATGAACAGAGGCTTTTAAACAAACAGCTCCTCGTCGTTATGTTGAGTTTAACAAAGAAGCTTGATTGAAATTAAATGGAAGATATAAATGATCATCAACTAACGTCAGTATGAAGTTTAATGTCAGGGTAATGATAAAATGGCCACAAATACTGTCTACGGCATAGGTTTGTTGAAGATCTGAGGGCAGTTGGGACCGAAGTCTCAGGTAAACCATTGGCCTCATGGAAGAGTCTATGGAAAGTACACAGGGCCCCGCTGCTATTTTGGGCACATGTGAAGGTCCAATTTACGTTTCCAAGTGAATATTTAACTAGTTCAGAAGAATTTTGGGCAATGTGCTATAATTTTAAGACCCAAATCAGGGTCTTTGGCATCAACTTACCAGCTATGGCATAGCAAGAACACAACTATTCTAGCCAAAATGGCATTGATAAAAATCTGGACGTGAAACACAAGATGATGACAACTATTTTCTTAACCAGGTTTTTCAATGAAGAATGCAAGAAATAGAAATTCTACATATTGGTCTAACCCGATGGATAATTAATAATAGGATGAGATAGAATGATGATTTCATTGGAGACAAAAGTGATGGTAGATGTTGAGCAGCGCCACTTTAACAAGGCTAACACTGCTAATTTTTATATAGCTGGTCTGTCACTGATAGTTCCCAAACCATTCCCTGGTAGGAGGGAGGAAGTTTACCCCTTAGCTTTTTGGTAAGGTGTCTGAGCTGGGTGACGAACTAGGTAACACTTGGGATTATTACATTTTTAGTGTTATTCTGTTAGACATTTAGTAAATGTCCTACAAAATTCAGTGACTATAAAAGTCATTTTGTTCTTTCTTTTTACCCCAGCGAAATCACATCTTATTAGTACAGGAGATAAAGTCTACCTCCAGGCTGTCTTGGAAGGTACACGCCTGGTACTGGGCATATTTGGCAATGGTGGTGTGTGAGCGACTGCTTTCGCAGGGCCACGTTTGTGCAGAGCCGTGTAGGTTCCAGTTCTCATCAGCAGGCTGTTGAACCTGAGTTCTCACTTCTACAGCATGGTCCGAGTTGGCCTCAACCAGCGACTTGGTGGAGAACAGACCAAGATCTTAAAAAGCAAAAGAAAACAAAAAAACATTGTTAATTGCCAAAGAAGTGCAAAGATTCAGGCCGTAGTGATAGAATTAGAATATGGCATCTCTCGTCTATCTGATTTTAGTACACTTATTACGCAGAGACAATGAAGCAGAACATGCACTGAAACCTACTAAGGCGGAGGGAGCCGGCCAAGCCTCGGATGACCGTTACAGCATTTTTGGGATTTGTGCAGAACTGAAGAAGAACTGGAGAGAAGGAATCCCTCTTGCTCTCCAACTGCAAAGGCACAAGAGTATAATGATACATGTTGGAGGAAACACATATAAACAAAGAAAGGTTTTTTGATTTGTTTAAGGAGTTCTTTAACTAGAGGTCACCATAATGTTTGTGTTTTTCATTGCTAAAATAATACGACTTAGCTTTTGACCTGACCAAACAATGAGTCAAATCAAAATCAAACATTGAGGGAAAGAAAGCATGAAGAAAAAAGCTCCTCCAAGGTTGTGTTTAACTTCAGCGACATGCTTGTTGGTCCAACATTTTTTACTTCAATTTCTGGAGCCGCAAACTAATTAGTGGGCACTCACATAAATGCTTGGTGTGGGTGGGTTCAGCTTTTCCCTTGGAATGGGGGTGTCAATGGCCATTTTAGGTTTGACACAGAAAGAGGGAAGCAGATATGACTCCTTGAATCTCTCCTTCACTCTTGCTCCCCTGAAATAAACCCAGCAGAACATCAGATGTTGATAAAAACAATATTTAGCCAATGTAGATTTTTGTGAAACCACTCACTTGCATGCTCTGACCACTTCAGCTGCTGTGTTCTCAATGGTGAGCTCGGACATTGGGATCCTTTGTTCCTCAAGCTCTAATATGTTAAATGTATGTCGCCCAGCAAGGTCCATCTTGATCAGAACGACCTTTAGCTCCTTAGAGAAGTCCACAGGCAATCCTTTAAGTTTAAGGGGATCCATTGGACCTTTGCTCGAAGATTTGTTTGCTTGTGAGTTCCCACTTGACTGACCTGATGTAAAGATTCTCACAGCTGAGGTTCCGGTGTTTGAGGCATTGGTGTCTGAGGTCTTCTTTTTCTTCTTTTCTATTTCACCGATGTCCACCTTTACATTGGTGCCCCCAATGTCTAATTTGACTCTCTTTATGTCTTTGCCACATGACATTTGATTTTCCTGAGGAATATGGCCCTTCACACTGTCTGCCAGAGGTTTGGTGGAGCTTTTGAATGTAAAGCTCCTCTTGTTTAAATCCTTTGTGTGATTAACTTTACTTTCGACCCTCCTTTCCTTTTTCTTTATCTTCATCTTTATAATGTCTTCTCTTCCATCGTCTTTATGTTTTCTCTTCCTTTTCGTAGCGCTGCGCTTAGATTCTTTTCTGTTTTTGCTTTCTTCCTTGGTAGAGATTGTAATGACGCCTGTAAAAGAGGCTGTATGAGTTGTGGTTACTGTCAGTTCTGCACTCAGTGATCCCTCCAGAAGTGATGAATCTGATCCCTCCAGAAGTGATGAATCTGTTCTCTCCAGGAGGTTCTCTCTATTCTTTCTTACTTGTTTATCATCTGAGCAACTCTCAGTTTCTTTGCGATTCTCCTGCACCTTGGAATGAAGGACCGGATCTTTTCGATATGGCAGACCTTGGAGTTTTAAAAGTGAGTCTGAGGTGATATCAGGAGGTGACTGACTATTGGACTCAGAGAAGAATGTGGGTGTTGATTTGTGACAAATTACCCCTCTTGAAGTGGCCCCACCAAAAGGTCCCCCACGACATGATGCCCTCTGGCCTTCAAGGAAGGTGGCAAGGCTCTTAAAGACATCATCCAAACCTGATTTATGTTGATCAAGTTCATTGAGTAGCAAGCCAGTAGTTTTCTTGCTTGTATTTGTCCGCTCTTCTTTGTATTCCTCATCAACATCTCTGATTCTACAAGGTAGGTCACAGAAATCAGACAGGCTGTCATTGGAATAACCTCTCTCTTCACTACTAAAAGTGTCAAAATCACTAATGCTTTCACTATCTGTAGGGAAAGGGGATAACCATTGCGTGGGACTGGGTTGCAGAACAGGTCTACTTATTACACCCTTTTTGAGCTCTTCCTCATCTTCTTCAAAATCTGAAACAGGGGAGCCCTGCCAGCTAAGCACCGGAGGAGTGTTTGCCTGGTTGTCTCCTGTGTCACTGAGATTTCCCAACACAGCCTCAAGCTCAAGGTCTGGAGCACTGAGAACCACCACCTGCTTCTCTTCTTTGCCATGGACCGCTTGGTCTGCCCCAACAGAGCAAGTAGTAACAGGAGGTGCAGAGGCTTTATGAAAGATTGAAAGGAATGTCATACCAGACTTTATAGTTGGTCCATTGTCTGAGTGAGATGATACATTGCGGTCCCGATACAGAGTTTTGGAGTCAGGTAGTGAACTTATGGGGTTTTCTTTTACTTGGAGTTTTGTAAGAATGTCTCTACCAACAGGTATTTGTTTGGACTTTAAATTTAGATTCTGGGAGGTCTGGCTACCATTCAGAGTTTTTGTGGATGGCTTGGTCAATGTACTTTGAACTTGTTCACTTCTCTTCTGGGTTTTTTGTTTAAGGTGTGACTGGTTTTTATCTTTTGCCGGAAATGGTGTTGTATCAATTTTTTCTTTTGTGGTCTCATATGGACTGGGGATGGCAGAGATGGAAGATAGTTTTTCCTTCTTCATTTTTTTCAATTTCAAGCGCAATTTTCTTTCCTTCTTAATTGCTTTATCTCTCTTTCTATTGCTTTCATCTAAGGTTGTCTCTACTTTCTTCTTTTTTCTATTCCTTTCCTCATCATTTCTGTTAGCAACATCGCTCATTTTCTCTTTCTTCAGTAGCTTATCTTTGAGTTTGGTCTCAGTTTTTCTGAGCACGTCCAACCCATTCTCTGGCTTGCTCGGCCTCGGCCTGGAGACAGGCGATGGCCCTGAACAGACAGAGGTTTTTCGGCGTTTGGGGTCCAAAATCTTGGATTTTGAACCGGAATGAGAAATATAGGGTGTAGTGGATGCCAAGTTAGGTCTCTGGATGTGAACGGGGCTTGATTTCTGATGTTCACTTAAAGCTGGAAGGCGTGAATCTTTCCTGCAAGTGGACAAGGTGGATGAGGAGGGACTGGATGGAGCCCCTGGACTCCTGGAAGTGGAACGACTGTCTTTAGGGCTAGACAGGGAGGCTGAACTGGGGCTATGGTCTGCTTCAGACTTTTTGCTCAGGGTTAAATCCTTTGAATTGACCCTTAAGTGAGAGTGCTTATATTCCTAAAATGTAGAAATTTAAGAGTAAAATTTACACTTTAATAAATTGTGTGCAGTTGTTTATCTGTAAATTAATTTTTAAATGTTTGTCTCTTACTGTGCTTTGCTTGTGATGATGGCTCCGCATATCCTTTTCCTCCAGGGGGCGTGGTGATTTACTGTGCTGTGGAACTTTTTGGTGGCTTGTGTGCCGCTGATGGTGGTAGTGATAAATTTGCTGGCTGTAAGGCACACGGTCGTAGTCTGCCTGTAAAGCCGATACTTTCCCATCGACCTTCCCTTTGTTACCATAATGTGATGCTCTGCTGCTGAGGCTCTGGTTGGAAGGTTCTGGGATACCAACACCATGGCCTCCCATCCGCAGTTCAGAGGTTTCCTGGAGCATTTCAGAAACGTTAATTGACATGGGTGCCAATGGCTGTAGGTTTAGGTTGTTTTTTTTTGTATGACTGAACTTTTTTACCTGTTGAGGAGATGCTGAGGTCCTTTGTTCAGAGCGATGACACTGACCTGCTCTGTCATCTTGGTGAGATGATGGAGCATTGACTGGTGGAGATAAATGCCTTGATCCAAGATGAGATGACTGCACAAAGAGAGATACATTTCCTGTTATACAATACTGGATTTTGTCAACAGGGGGTATCATTTCCCATAAATTACATTTGATGAATGGTAAACATTTATTCAGCAAAAAAAGTAGTTTTTTTCATTTACCAGATCTGGGTCAGAGTCCCTTTTCCTTTTAGCTGGACATCCATTGCTTGAAGATAGATGTTGCTGTGGCAATGGGCTGTGATGAAGTGCCGGCTCTCTCCGCTGGTGGAGGGTGGGACGTTTCCAGGGTCCATGCATGTTGTTTACCATTCTGCCTGTGAAGGTCCTGTGGTGGTCTGATGCTCCCCATCTATCTGTTGGGGACTGCAACTCTCCGCTGCCTCGATTCACCCAAGGATGCCCTTGCTAACAGAAACAGGGGAAGACCTTTTAATACAATACATAGGCTACCCTCAGTCGGCGGTTCTCACCAGATTGCAGCTGACATTGTTTTGCCAGTCGACATAGTGTTGTCCTGGTCCAGTTACATAACCGTTAGTACTGCTTTGGTTGGGAAATGAACGTTGGGAGTTGTGAATCCAGCTCCTGCCCTCGAATTGTTCCTCTTTACCATCCCAAGTCCTCTGCAGCGGTCTATGGCCCTTTGAGATGTCCTTTTCCTGGACATGGTTGACTGATCTGCCACCTCTACAAAAAAAAAGAAAAAAAAGGGTTGCATCATCTTTAGGTTTTCGGTAACATACAAACTAGTCAGTCAAGTGTTACCAACACATTGTTTTATTCACCTATTATAAACACGACTTGAAAATGAATGGTGTGACTGGTTGCGCTCTTGTTGGTATCTGTAGAGTGGAAAACACAGAATATTAATCATTTATGATAATAGTTCAGCTAATTTGTACAATATGGATTCTCACAATTCATTTTTCAAGTCTCAAATCTTTTGCCCCAATTCAGGATCAAAGAAATAAGCATCCATCAAATCTATGCCACCTCCAATTGTGAACAGCTGCATGGTTTGATACTATACAAAAACATTAAAAAACATTCACATAAGTCATTTTGAAACGACTCCAGTTCCAATCATTGTTGTGAAACTAAAGCTAACATGAACAGATTACCTAGAGTAAATAACATCCCATAATCCAACGTCATTAGCTAACAACTTAGTCAAAAACACATCTTGTAATATAGCATAAGTTTCCTCTTTTAACTTGTCTCCTTAAAACAAAAGGTGGAGAGCCATCAAGGGGGTTCAGAACTTTGCTGCGAGGTTTTTGAGTGGAGCTCACATAAAAGCCTGTAGGCCTGTAGGTTTTATGTCCTCCCTTCAGTAGGTTTTAGAAAGTTTTAGATTTCGCTTTAAAATCCTAATGTTAACTTTTAGAGCCTTTCATGGTTAAGCCCCTCCCAAGTCCATGACTTGTTCCAGCTTTAAGCAGCAGCCAACAGCTGGAGGTTTGGTGGGCAGTTGTTTCTTGTGGTCCCAAAAACTTTGTTAATTTAAGACATGAGGGGGTAGCTTCTTTGAAGTTGTGGCACTTATAATATGGTATGCCCTTCCCTTGTCTTTAAACTGTCTAGACATTGGTTATTGTTTTGAAAAGCAGCTGACGCTCTTACTTTTTAAACAGGCCTTTGGTTAGATAGGCAACTTCTACTTTCAGTTGGCTTTCTTTAATTGTGCTTTATAATAAGGATCCCCCTATAGATGGATCAATTTAATTAATTTATCTGTAAACAGTATATATACATCATATAGGTGTTTAATATGCATACATTAAGAGTTAGAGAGAGAGAGAGAGACAAAACCGACCAGTTTCTTGCCAAACAGTAAGCCTGATCTGTTAATCTATACCTCTCATATAGTGTACTAAAATTTCAGAATAAGTTATTACTTTTTATGCTCAATTAGTCTCTATAAATCACATTTGTTAGCTTAAATATTGTATGTCATACAGGGAAGCGATTTACTCATCAGATTCGCATGTTTCACACCCTTAATGATTAGCAATGATAAACAATTCTAATTTCTATTAAAGTCTGAGATGAATACAGTTAAATACAAATATATCCATGAAATATTCATCAGCCATCTATAAGGGCAGCCTTTTTACAAGTTACAATCTTTTTATTGTTCAGACTATTTTATGTTTGTTTATTGAGGTTAAGATATGTAAATGTCTGCTTTTTATGTTTTATATCATATTGTGATTTTAATCTGTATAAGGACTGTGTAAAAAAAATAAAAAAATAAAAATCTAAATTTACTTACCGGTGCTATCAGTGTGTTTATCTTTACACTACCCGTAAATAATTAGTGAACAGAGTTGTGGAAGTAGTAAACTTTTCAATACCATTCTAACACCCTGTATGTTTGGCACTGATTATAGTATATTTATTATGATTGAGTTTTCTCCGGTTTCAAATATAAAACATTATAATTCGACCATCCCAACTTACAATAAAGGTTTGCAACAGTAGATGCATTTCAAGATTTTCGCCAGAATCTCCAAGTGGCCCGGTCTAAACGCATACTCTCTGCAGAAAGTTATGTCCTCAAAAAATTTCATTTTTGTAGGAGATACATTTTCAAATGATAGGTTTTTAAATAATTACAAATACAAGGCAACAAGTAGAAGCGCCAGAGGTCGACCTTAACAAGTTGCTACAACCCGAATTAATGCATCGCAGAAATTCTTTTCAGTGAACTTTTTTTTTTATGCAAACGCAGCCTAGTTTTTAATATATTCGTTCATTTCCACCTAAACCTTTTTTAACGGACGCACCTCCAAACTGCAGCAGTCTCGTATGCCACTCTTGATTCAGCTTTGCTTCCTTTTGAGCAACACAGTGTTTATTATCACAGCTGCTGAGATTCTCCTGAATACGCTCATCAGAGTTTCAGATCATCAGTCAACCCCGCGAAGTGGTTGCTCATCTAAAATCAGCCTTGATAGCTGGTTCAGGTGAAAGGCATTCCACCACCAGTTCCTATTCATTCTAAAGTCTCACTCCTGAACTGTTAAAGCAACAGAAACCATGTGAAAATCGGAGCTGCTTTCAGTTCTTTTCCACAAGCACAGCTAATAAGCTGGAACTACATATTGCCTTAATATTATCACAATGTCCAAAAGGCCCAGCAATTTTCATGACCGGGTCCTGGTTGATATTGTCGACGGTAAACAAATTCTATGTAAAAAAAAAAAAATTCTTGTGCTCATATGGCGCGACTGCTACCACGACGAAAAGGTCTGTGCGCCCTGGTAAATAGTAAACCGTTGTTTTGCAATTCCCAGAACCGCAGCATGTTTTAGAAGAGTGGCCGTTTAATGCATGGAAGCCCAGTTCTTCTGTTGTGAAACAATATTAGTCCTAGTGTGTTGATCTGACGCACCTTAAATGCACATAGAGGAAGCTAGCATTCACAAGGTGTATTTTATAGATTAAAGAATAAAGAGTTAACACACAGCTTACCTTTTGCAACAGTTGTAATAATGCTACTGACCTTTGTGCGTTGTTCCAGGGGCCGCCGTTGGCAGGCTGCCATTGTCCTCTGTTAGGGCCACCGGCTGGGTAGGGGTCCCATGCGTTGCGGCCAGAGTAGAGCTCCGCTGGGTGATACATTCAGCCTGAAGAAGAGATGTCGATTATCGTATGAATGTGGTGAGAAAAATGACAAAATATCATAATTAACCTACTATTAAAGGAGGAGAAAATAAATTGTGATACAGCAGCCTTCACAATTGTTTGTGCAGTTGTTAAACATGTTCAAAACATTGTAAACTACTGTTCTCTACTTGAGTAATATCACTTAATAAAGCCCTTTCTAACATAGTTTGATAGATATCTTATCGGGATAATATCTGAAGATCTGACAAACCTACTGAAATATATATATTTTAATATGTATATTCATTGCTAGAACTGAAAAAAGATCTTTTCATATGATAGGATGGTAGGAATGTTAAAGAATTTCTCAAAAGCTCACTGCCAGAGAACAGCAGCACCATTTTTTCACAGTGCAATACTTCGATTTCATTTATTTTGTCTCCCGGTGGTGTAAATATTTCTATTAGCCACAGGTCACTAAGCTGCACAAGGAGCCATATTTACCTTAGCAGAACGCACAGTCAGCGAAGAGGGAAAAGAAAATCTCATACACTTTTTTTTTGGGGGGGGGGGTTGGTGTCAGTGAATCTTTGGGGAAAATATATTTGTGCCAATAATGACTATAAAAAAAGAATTATTTACTAATTTTGGAGATTTTTCTATTATCACTGCAAGATTCTGCAACTTCTTTGAAGGTAAAACAGTTTGTTTATGAGGTTCAACACATCTTTACCACTAAATGTGCATAAGATGCTGCAACACTTCTTGCCATTTAACTACTTGCCCTATAACCGAAACAGGAACAAATGCTCTGTGGTTACCAGTTTTGGTTGGTGTTCAGAAGTCCCTCCGCTTCACGCAAGATCGCAAAAGTCTGCAAATACATGAGAGAGGATCGTTCAGTTGTCACGCATCGTTAAAGCCAGCTACACAAAGGACTTAAGTTCAGCCTCCTTATCAAGTGCGGCTGAGGCCGATCCACAGCAAACGGGATTTTGGTTCTGCATGTTTTTCATACTGTATTTTCTGCTGCACTGTATATGTACCGAGGTCATATTATCAAAGAGAAGAGCGGCACTGTGGACTCAGGTTTTCTTTAATCAGTGATGCCCCGCAGCCACCAAAGCAATAAAATGTTTTTAAAGCAAAGGAGCAAAAATGCAGTTGATGCGTTAGACATGTCAAGTCTGGGTTCATCGAGTCAGCTGCTAATTCTGTGGATCTATACTTCCTGTCTTGTAAATACACCCATTTCCTGTGCCACAGTGAGCTCCTTTTCTGCTTAGAGATCACTAATATACGCATACACAATGTCAAGTGTTAAGAACGTTTTTTTTTGCAAAATAAACGGTTCACTATTGTTTAAATAAAATATTTACAAATTGTTTTTTTTTGCTAAAGAGCACATTTTTATTCTGGTGGTAAGCTACGCCACTTTATGCAGATCCTCCCCCGTGGCTATTTATAACATCCACATGAAGAACAGCCGTGAAGCCTTTGACCACTTCCCTCGTGGTGCGTTTTGTTGTACTACATGTTTTTGCTCCGCAGGTCTGTTTGTGGTGTGACTGACGCAGATGCTGCACTGCATTAACCTTTCTAAGAGCGCTGAATGAAATTTAGCGAGTAGGAGCCCAACCAGTTGCTAGAGCAACGAAAGCCAGACGCTTCTCGTCTTTGCTTTGGGGCGTTTTTGGCTCGATTCCTTGATGCAGATGTGCGTCGAGAAAGAAAGAGGCAACACAACGGGCCAACAATTGCATGCAAAGCTATTTTGTTAACATATAGCAAGATATAATGTGCGGATATATTCAAATGAATACAACTGTAAGAAGTGTTGAATCCACACGTATAACCTTTCACTGCAATTACACCAGCCAGTCTCTGTAGATAAATCTCCACCGGCTTTGCACATCTAGACACTAAACCTTTTGTTCAGTCCTTTTCCCATCAACACTGAGCAGATTTTGCATTCTTCCCTTTGGCACTAGGGGAAACGGTCCCATGGTACGATGCTGCCACCACAGAGGGAAGAGTGTATTCAGGGTGACATGGAATACATTTTGCATGCTGCTGTAGATGGATAAACATGTCTTTGTAGGTTTGTGGTTATACTATAATATTTCCCTTTTCTTTGCCAATAAGTTTGACTGAATATGGCCTGTGAAATGTTTGGACCTTGAATAGAGGCAGCTCAAGCTTACAGTTCACAAAAAAAATTCTACTGCCATGTTGCTGGAAATTATGAGAATGATATAGAGTGTAGCATCCTTCTAAATATTACATCCAGTGAGTTCTTTGTGATGCCATTGTGAAGACCATAAGAGTTCAGTGTTTTCTGCAGATCTACGCATTAGCGAGACTATTTAACACCGAATAATGAAATGTGAAACTGTATAACTCACTGGGGGTTAACAAGTTGGAGTAGCTCTGTTAAGTTACTTCTGATTTGATCCTCTTGTAGACTTTGGGTAATTGTTTTTCTTGCTTCGATGTAGTGTAGCTGATGTAGTGCTTTTGCTTTTTATTGTTTTAAACTTTTGAACAGTTGCTACGATGTGTAACTGTGGCAAAAAAGCTAACCCTAACCTTAACTCTGAAATATGACAAATCCCAGAGAAGTTGAAAAAAAGCCTTCATGCTCAAACTATCTCTTTTGAAAGAAATCTAAAGAATAGGGGCAAAAGCAAATCAGGTGGATTTGCAATGCTTGCCTGCATCTAATACTGTAGGGTCATCCAGGACATTGTTCTGTGGAGGATTTGCTGACTTGATATTGATTTGTTAACATGTCATGATGGTCATGCAGCAACAGTCTTCAGTCGGAGGAGTCTTCAGGTTTGTTGCCAGACTTGGTGCACAACAGTAATCACAACGATCCGACAGAAATAAAATACATATTGTGTAACAGGCCCATTCAAAATATTCAGACCCCATTCATCTCAATCTCAATAATTAGAAGGGCATAAAATGATTGTGGCAAACAGATCCGACTGCAATTCCCAACATTTTAGTGGTAAGATGCATAACAACTGGTTTCTTGCCAAATTAGACCTGTAGGTTGATTATAGAAAACTTAAATCATTTGAACCTGCAATAATGGTGATCACAGAAATTTGACAACTAAATTAAATAATGACTTGAAGATAATCGGATCAAGGGTTAGAACAGCATTTAATTTCGGTTTGGGAGAAATAAAACTCCTTTTTGACAATTTCCAAATATTCTTTATATATCGAAGTAAAGGGGGATGACTAGAAACTTTAAATTTGTATTGTAATCCATGTATCACCTTCCATACATTTCATGATTGGAAAATGCTTGGTTCATGTTGGTCTATGTCCAAACACATGTGTAAAGCGGTGTGGATAAAATATTAAGGTAGTGACACGATCTCTTATCTACCCAAAATTTTCTGATTTGGACCCCCGCATTTTGATGTAGTCTTTAGAAATGCCGTATTATGTGCCACACTGCGTCCTTGGACTGAAATCACAGCTGCTGGACTTTTGAGACGATGGGTGATTAACATCAATGCCCAACTGTCCCAGTCACAAAGAACGTTTCTGTGGATTTAACTCCTGCCATTTTACTAGTAAACTGTGTTGACAGTTTTGCTGAACTCCCAGACAAAGACTCGCAGTAACTGTGTGTAGCACCCAGAGCTGCTTGCCTGCACCAGCAGGAGATAGACCATCTGTCGTCGGGCCCTCCCTTTCATTGCACGCTGGAACGCACACTTTTATTCGCTGCGCCGTCCGTGACGCTGTCAGTCGGCAACCGCAGCTTAAACCCGACTCCACACAACAGCGACTCTGTGCGTCCTGTATTAAAGCCATATGCAGGTTAATTCAAGACATCTGGAATCCAGCCTTCAGGCCAGATGATCTCATGTGCAAAATGGGTTAAGTTGCTGTTGGGTAAACGCTTTCCTTCACGGCGAGGCAACCTTCAGGAAAGAATGTGCAGTTTTACCATGATGCGAGTGCATTGCAGAAACACCTTTGTTTTAACACAAGGACACTACTTTGCTTTTGGCGTCTATCTCGAGTCTACGCTTCACTACATGCCCCCCCTCTCCTGTGTTGCCACTAAACAGTTGCAAGCTGCACTGTTCCTGTTTTCCGAGTGTAAAAGGGAAGCATTTATTTCAAGTCTTAAACATCAGTTTCTCGTATCAGCCGACCCTACCTTGCAGTGACCACCGAGAGACAACTGGTAGAACAGATTTTCTGGTCCAAGTGTGACGTTGCAGTCAGACAGTAATAGAAAGATTCCAGACTCGTGGAGTTTCAGATCCCTTTAAATAGCCGCAAGCTGGTATGGGGGAAAAAAAAGCACACAAACACAAATAGTAAAGAGCTGTGGGAAATACCATTGCCAGTTGCTGCATTGATGTACATTATAGGAAGGTTTTACTGTTTCAAATCAAAGGGAGTCCCTGGGGTATACCTGTAACTCCCTTTCCTTTTTTATTTCAATCTAAATCTTCCAGACAACATTGGGACTTCAACATATGCGCCCCTATGAGACAAACGAAGATACAATGAGCAATATTTAAGGGGCTTCCAGGCATTTTTACTACCTGCCTTTCCTCCTCACGGCTGTGCATTTCAGCTATACTACTTGTTTCAACAAGGCTCCCTGTTTTATCTTGATACCTAATACCCCCAGCCTCCTGCTTTCTCTTTCTGGCAATGTAACGGGTGTGCCTGTGTCTCCACCCTCCCTTCTTTCGGCACGCTGTGCCCCTGTATCCCTGGCAACCGATGATATCATTTAGTCCAGAGCTGGTAGGAAGGCCTCAAGCGAGAAGGGGAGTGTTTGCATTTGTGTGTGATTTTTGACACAAAAAAGAGAGTTGTCGGCGGTGGAAGCAGGAGACGACAGAATTTTATACTTCTACTTTAGCTTTTTTACTTCCCATAATTGCATAGAAACAATTATAAAGCATTAGCTAATTTTATAGTTTGCATTAAAAAAAAAACCCACAATTTCATAGTATTTCCTAAAAAATGTAAAGAAAACCTTTCCATTGGTTATAATTGTGGATAGAACAAAACCCATTTAGGTTTTCTTTGAGGTCTAACCTGTTGATTCTGATTTCCCCTTTCTTGCTTAAGCTGCTGTCTGTTTTCTGGGACATTTTAATCCCAAACTAAAGGCTGAAGCACAATAGTTCGATGGGTTTATAAGATTTCTACCACACTGAAGAGAAAAATGTGGTGCCTGTTCTCTATTATGCATTTAAATCCAACAGAAAGTAAAGACCTCATAGTACATGGTGTTGGTTGATGCACTGAGAAACCTCAAGTAGTAGTTAGTGTATTTGATGCATTCTGATCAACATAGGAAAAATCTAATTTTCAGAATTTATCTATCTACCACAGTACATCTTGCACTTAATGAACTTGAACATCTTCAGTTGACTTAATTCAGAACACCACACTTATTTATTTTTTATTTTATTTTGTTATTGGCTTAAAAAAAAATTCGTACCACAAACATGAAAATGTGAAGTGGTATGACAATAAAAAAAAACTTGAATACTTAATATTGTGATTTACCTTCTGCATTGTAAAGTTAACATTTCAATATTCAAATTTGTGTTTATTTCTGTCATAGGATTTTACATTTTGTTATTATGTAGATGCTGCGTTAAGCTACACAAATCATGTTCCATGTTGTATTTGGAACAATTCATTCTATCTCCAACAACCAATACCATTTTCTTATTTCATGAATACATTTGGATTTCTGGTTTGATACTTTTTAAGTATCTCCGCATAAAATATTAGTAATAATTAGATCTATTTATTGTTGTTTTTAAAATGATGATTTTATAAAACAAAGACTTAAGAGGAAGCATACATGTGAGTTAGTTTTTTTTATGGCGGGCTTTTCCTTAGTTTCCCCAAAACGTCTGTGTTTTTCAAGCATACAACACCAAGCTCACAAATAGGGATTCCTTTTTTGTTTTTCCAGCATGCAATCAAACGGTGCTGGATACTCCTAGTGGGCAGCTGACTACTGGTACTCAGCAACATGTTTGGAAGAGGAGGCAATCCTTGCTCCTTGAAAATACAGAAAATTGGATGCACTCTAAAGCCATCTTTGTGATCACATTACAAACAGCAAAGGGTGTTAAAACCAACAGCGGGGCTTTGATGCACCCCAGACCAAGTCTTTTTCAGCAGCACTACAATAGAAACACAACATTCATGCATATCTAAGCTAGCTGCAGCAAACCACTGCAGATGTGCATCTCTTGCAGTGCATGCATGCATGCATGTGTGCGTGTGTTTATGCAGCGGAGCCTGCTCCTATACCATAAAAGGGAAGGATAGTCTACCACACCACGGTTGCCTCTGCTGGTTTCTCAGCCAACACTACAAGCGGATAGGCAAAGAGATCAGTTCAAGCGGAACCGACAAGGCATAAAGACAGACTGGACACTTACTGGACCCACCACTACCACCTCCTCTAGCTGATTACATTTAGTTTTAAAAAGATGCAGACCTGAGTCGGGCTCAAACGCTCACGTAGCGAATGTACAGTACAAGCAGAGTATCAATCACATTTCCAAAAATAACACCTTCGCTTGCAGCCCCTTGCTTTATCCCCCCGTCTCCCTTTTCCAGTTAGCAGCAGCTTCTGCCGGCATACGCTCCATAAAGCTCAGCCCTCGGAGGGGGTGCTGGAATGTACCAAGGCAAGGTCAAAAACACCAGAGAGGGGGTTTGTCTATGTCTGTGTGTGTGTGTGTGTGAGTGAGAGTTGCTGCAAAGAACAAAAAATGTCTCGCTTTTTGGAGAACAAAGGCTGTAAAGCGTGGTGGCAGGTGTGACAAAAGGCGGTGCATGCACGCGAGATGTTTGATGGCACAGCTGGGCTGCGTGGTGAAACGGTAACCTAGAAATGGCTGTCCAGGTGGGTATCGACGCCGGTAATCAACTGACGTCGCGCAGGGTTGATGCTGGTGACAGTCGTCGTGTCTTTGCAGTCCAGCGCCAGCACGCCAGTCATTCAGATGAGGCGTTTCTATTCCTGTGCAATGTGAGACCATTCACCAATTCTTACACTTGGGTTTGTGTTTCGGCTGCAGCGTAGATGGAAAAGCAGGCTCATATTTAACAGCTTAATGTTCTGGGTTTGCAAAAACGTATAAATAAAAAGAGAGAACCACAAGTGTGACTGCAACAGTTTTCCTGTAGTACATTCATCATTTCACATTCCTCCTCTAAGTGTGGGTCTGCACGTGATGTGTGTATGTTTGTGTAAGTGTGTGCATCTGTGTGTGTGTGTGTGTGTGTGTGTGTGTGTGTGTGTGTGTGTGTGTGTGTGTGTGTGAGACTTCATGCATGAACGTGCAGCAAGTCTGCAGACACACACTGCAGTACACTCAGCAAGAGACAAATCATAGACAAAACAAAAAAAAAAAAAAAAAAAACACCGAAAATGATCCTAGAGGAGAGAGGAAACAATGGAAAAAAACACACACACACACACACACACACACACACACACACACACACACACACACACACACACAGACACACACACACAAACACACTTCCACCCTAACACACACAATGCATGCAGTAGATTTCCATTCACAGCCATAAAATAAGCTCATCAAGTTCCTCCTCTGCATTCCTCATTTACCTCTCCTCTATTTTTTCCTTTTCTGGGTCTTATGTCCTGGCAGCCCTTCTTCTCCTCCTCTTTTTTTTCTTCCTCGCAGCCTTGTCTCACCGATCCTTTCCTCTGTCTCCTTTCTTCCCCCCCTCGCCTCCTCTTCCTGTTTCCACTCCACTATACTGAGGCTCTCATAGCAGCACACAGACTGATCCACGTGCACAGAGGGATGGCGGGGCGGGGCCTGCGGGCTGCCAGTCAGGCGGGCCGGGGCCAGTTAGGAGGCCAGGGGCCCCTAATCCATCACAGAAGGAGGGGAGAGAAGCAGACGTACAGCAATAAAGATGGAGGGAGGATGGGGGGGGGGTTATTTCTCTTTCTCTCCTGTGTGCCTACGTGCGTCTGGGTACAGTACCAATGTGGATGAGAGGGAGCTGGAGCCCAGCCAGTACAGTTCAAATCGGCTGTATCCTTAAATCTGTCATAAATCACATACATTTAAAAAAAAAAGGTGCTAGGTTCGTTTTATTTTTCATTTTTTCATTAAAATATGATGATTCTATTTTTTTTTTTTTTTTTTTTTTCTTGGGTGGTGGTGGGTGGGATTTTATGTTAAACTCCTCCCTAACAGTATATCAATGCTAAATCCAAGGAGGAACACTTACATCATACAAACTTAGTGTGTTTGTTTGATATAAATATGCGTGAAACGGTGTAAAATAAGGACAAGAAGGGCTGCAGGCTCAGATGTCAAGAGACAGGATAACCAGGGGAGGAGGCGCCTTTAAGGCTTAGGGCTGGGGTAGCGCACATGCACGCGCGACTGACACTCACCGCCCTGCTCGCTTCACCCTTCAGTGGCCAATGAGAAGCCGGCAGAGCTGTTGCGTTCTGGTGTCACAGCGAGGAAGACTGAGATTAGTTGTCAAGCTGATGAAATGATAGAGCCAAACTTGGAATGCTCTTTATGTTCTATACATGTTTTTATGTTGGGTTAAATCTGATTTTTATATTCTTTATTTCTCTGCCTCTGAAGTGCCATAGCAACAGCACCCAGATCAGACTGTACTCTCATTGGTCAGCTTGCTTCTCACATGTGAGGATTCAGACCAATCAGCGGCTTGATACGCCTGGAAAAGCTGCTTAATCGCGCCGCCTGGTGGCCCAGAAGCGCCATAGAAAGAACCACACTTTTTTCCTTTTTCATAGAAAAAAATCTAAATTAGGATAAACATATTTTACAGAAAAACTGTAATAGGCATCTTGCTGGCTCCATTCCCCCAAACAATAACAGCTAAATCATTTTCATAACAAAATTTTTATATTAGCTAAGCAATATGTACTTTTAAGATCGTTTATCAGAAGATAAATAGTTAATAAATAAATTAATAAAACATATAACTAGAAATAATACTAATCTATTTTTTTCTTTCTTTATAAATTATTTTAATTTTTTTAAATCAACCATGTTTAGTTGGATGGGGAGACTTTTGAAATTTAAGTATCAAATCCATTAAAAAAAGAGTATATACTGCCTCTATGTGGAAAAGTTAAGTACTGCATTTTGATATTCCTGAGCTCATTATTATTACAATGTTTAACATGTCTGGAGTGTAATCATAGTGTTAAAAGTCATTTTTATAGAAATATATAACAAGTGCAATAGGTTTCACTGGGTTTGCCTTTAATGCCACTAATGTAGAGATGATAAACACAAACTGCTAACACTAAATATTTCCTCATAATAAAATGTTTATAACTTATGGCCCCACCATACCAGGAAGAAGTGCTGGTGGCAATTACTGCTGTTTAGAATTTGCATTTAAAGCTCTTTCAAGAAATAATGCAGTACCACTGAATAACACAAAGTCTTTAATTCTCTTTTTTGTTTTTCTGTCCTCATTTGATAAACTACTATGTAATATCGTATGTGTTACTTGTTATAGAAAACCATTTGGCAACAGGTTGCCAACATTGCAACAGGTACTGCAATAAGAAATATTCCTAGAATTACTCAAGCATACCCTTTAATACTGATTCTGCAAATAAGATTTTCCATAAAAGACACATTTTGCTGATATCTCTTTAAAATGAGCTGTTTTGATGTCTTATCATTTGGATGAAATTTTTTGGTTTGTAAAGTACCCTGGCAGACAAATACTTTGAACATTAACTGTGCTGCATTACTGTAGTTAGGCAGATGGACAAGCCATGTGTCTGAGAAAAATCCTAGCCAGGTTAGTTACTGATAATATATTAAAAGCAAGTTTACATGATATATCATTCCTAAAATAATTACATAGTCTATTTGAAAATTTTATTATTAACTCCAATTTCCATCCTTGTCACTAAAAACGACTTTAAGGAGGCAACTAAAACCTGCCATCTGTTGCTATTTTCTAATAAAAACTGAGCAATAACAGGAGGCTGAGTAGATGCATCACAACCCCTTGTCCTCCCTCCACAGCGGAGCAGCAGTGGGCAGCCGAGCCGGATCTATACTTGGTCCGAATTTATATTTCTAATTGGTAAAAATGCTGACAGTTGAAAAATTTCTGTCCACATAACTGCATCCTCAGCCCCGGCTGCATAAGTTATGATTGCCATAACTCAAGATTAGATCAGAGAGGCAAGCTGGTCCTAACAACACTCAGTCACCCAAATTGACTTATTAGGGCAGTGAAGGATTGTAGCTGTGGCTAATCTGACAGTTTACATTTGCATAACTTTAGGAGAGGGCAGCACAGCACAACAGCAGACACTCCAGTCATTGAAACTTCTGCATTTTCAATGTGCTTTACATTTCAGACCAATGTAGACAAATCTTTCTCTGGAACTTTTATCAGCTAAACCCCACATGTAGTTGCGATTATGTATCTATTTTATCAGATTAGCAATCACTTACAGCTATCCAACCCCTCAGAGTTAACAGAAATATTGTTTCAGGTCACTCTGGCATAATGGCCACTCATGCAAGATAAAGCAGAGAAAAATTACCTCATAATTTGGTCACAATACTAAAAGAGCAGGGCTTGTTAAAATTTGGAAAATGAAGAGTCGTTGTAAGGACAGAATTTAAGAAGTTCTGGATCCAGGAGGATACCTCTTGAGGTAACCTGCTATAATAACCCTAACCCTAACCTGGTTGGTTCATTGTCTAAAAAAACAACTCCAAAAGTTTATTACCTCAAATCATGAATACGTTTCAAAATGTTTTATTGCATTTTGACTTGAACTCCTAGATAATGAATTTACCAATATAAAGAAAAGACTGCTTGACTTCCCTTGCACACGCTTACACTCTTGGTAACTTGGTATGAAAATATTCACGTGTTATCTCTCTTTAATCATTGGCTTATCCACCATTCAAACCAAGAGGTAGAGTATCTTGACTCGTGCTGGACACTATGAGCCTTTTGTCCATCACTGAGGCAGATTAGTCAGTTTTGCATTTTACAATTACACGTGAAACACTGAGCGGCATGCTGACTCAGCCATGTAGAAAGAAGGTCCAAGGTTTTAATCCCTCCTGGAGGTTTTCTGCATAGGATTTGCGTGTGCAGACGTCCTCCAAGCATTTCCCTTACAGAACAAAAATGTGCATGCTATAATAATTGTCCACTTAGATTTGTGTGTGCATGGTTGTTTACCTTGTGAAAGTGTGGCAACCAATAATTGGATGTACCTAGCATCTTTAGTGTTACAGGGATATATGGCAGCCTGTGTGACACTCATATATCAAGCAAGTAACAAGTTGCATCTTATTTTAAGAGGCCAATAGACCGGCTTTCTTGGGTAACCCCTTCAATCTCACCAGTTGATGTGGTATTAAAGCTGTGCAACTCTCTCACAGCATAAAGGGAGAAATCACCATTGCCGGCATATTTAACCTAAACATTTTATAAAGTTACAGGAGGCTCGTCTCTGTGTTACAAGTTAAAAAGACCACCAAGACAAAGTAGCAACCTAAAACAACCCAAACTGATTTGGGTTGTATTAACTAATTGTTTGGGTTAAAAAATCCCACATTCCCAAATATTTTCTTGAAAACTTCTGGTTTTATTTAAGTTCACTTTTCTGAAGTTGAGTTCATGGGGCAGTGACATGCCCTTAACAAACACATTAACTCACTCTGTGGAAGCACACGTCCAACTTTGCATATCAGCTGTGTGACATTTAAATCATAACGGCAAATGTCTCATTTTGCACAGGGAAGAAGGAACCAGACTTTGCGGTGAGAGGGGCAAACATGAGGATGTTAACTACATTAGTTCTTGCCGCTACAGCAAGCTATCTTTCATTAGCAACTGTTGTCCAAGACTTCAACCATGTGGAGAGATGTAAGGACTCGCTGTACATGGGGACTCCGCCGCGAGGGATTATTGACATGACGCTAAAGAAGATCTGTCAACGCTATGCGGACAAACCTCGATATGTGACGCTGTACGATCCTCACAAACGAATCCCAGTTTACTCAGCTTACACTTTCAAAAAAACAGAGGGAGACAGACGTGTGGACTACCCTTGGATGTATGAACCACAGGTTAGACTCTTTCACACTCAAATAACCACATTCATTCAATTTTTCTCTTAATGTTACTTTTGTAAGGTTGTTTACATTGAAATAAAAACGACTTTAACAGGAGGTGAAAGTGAATAATTTACCTCTCATGTTCTCACAGCTGGCAGAAATGGATGGAAATGGGAACATGTTACCATTCCCCACTGGCTACCTTCACATGAAGTTTGAGGACAGCCAGGCAGTGCTAGATGACTACTCTGATGTTGTCCTGTATGAAAGAGGTCACTTAAATCCAGACCAGCACCAATCCACCCCACATGACCGCGCTGCCACCTACACACTTACCAACGTGGTCCCAGAGATCAGAGAGTTCAACATAGGACCGTGGCGCGAGTATGAGGAGCGTATCCGCGTGCGCCTCAACAACTTCTGCCGTGGCGCTGCCTACATTGTCACCGGAGTAACCACCAGAGGCAACATGATACGTCGCAACAACCAGGACAGAGTTGCCATTCCAGAAGATGTGTGGTCTGCGTACTGCTGCACCGACTACGACCGCAACTCGCCCCATGACGTGCGCATCCTCTTCCCTTCCCATGCGGCCTTAGCTAAGAATGCCAAAGAGGGGAACAGTGTTCACGAGATGACGGTGCAGGAGCTGGAGATGTTTCTAAAAAATCACATCGATGTTGACCAGAACCTTCAGATCTTCTATGACAACTGCATCTCTCCTTCACCTCTTCCACTTTACCTGCAGCACACCATCTGAGGGATATCCCATTCATCTCCTGCTGGCTTTAAATTACTCCTATGATCATAAATAGCTGTTAGAATCTGCTAGGTTTTCATTCGAAGTTTATTCTCATAAGAAAACAAAACATTATTAAAATTTAAAAATAGATAATCGTTTGGTTGTAACAAAACTGGAAGGAGAATTTGTTACGGTTGGGGAAAAAAATCCCTGTACTTTGTTAGGATTGAAATAAATATACTGTTATGTGGGAGGTGATGAGAAATAAGGTAATAAAACATCCTCAACAACCAACTTTAAATGTATTTGTGTTTAATGAAACCGCAACCTTTCATTATTTAGAATTTCAACTATCAAAAAACCCTTGGGGTGTTATATCTGAAGTGTCAACAGAAAGCAATTAAATGTGTTTGGAGGCAGAAGTCCAACGTTCAACCCAAACTGAGACAGATCTGTTTCTGTTAAGCTTTTAGGAGGATAAAAAGAGATTTTCATAATTATGTTCTTCAACAGTCTCATATTCATATTCAGTTTTAGTTCAAAAATTGGCAATATAATGTTTTAAATATAGTAAGGAAGCCACATAAACACTCAACCTTTATTAAAAGAAAATGAACAGTTAAACTATCAACCTGATACTTAAAAAAGCGCAGAAATGTATTCCTCTGTGTCTTCTATTGACAAAAAAGAACAACAACCTCAGAGCTGTTAGATAGTGTTAGCAGCAGTAATTTTCCACTGCTATTTCTTTGTCGTACTGCCATCTAGTGTTAGAGCAACCGTAGAGTTTGTGGTGGATGCTGAAGGAAAAAGTCCAACACAGCTGAATAAACAGGGATCAGAGGATGGTCATCATTGTGAAACAGACAGTGTCAATATATATTGGAATCTGAAATGAGAGTCATTTGAATGTGAGAGAATAAAAGTCAGACATCCGTTTGTTGAGCAATGTCTGGGTGGACACACAAGGAGCTCAGAGGTCATTTTTTTACTTTTCAAAGTTAGGGACGGACTTTAAAACGAGTGTGAATAAGGAACAGAAAATTGTATGAGTAGGTACGCATTGACGGGTACAGCGAAGCAAAATAGCATGTCAATCATAGTGTCGATCTAGTTCAGCAGGCAAAAAAAATGATGAAAAAATGTACTGAAGATGCTCAGCCTTCAACAATGACATTCAAGGGAGTCTCTAGATACACATGTATATCCAAGTTATGTTTGCCTGATAATAACATTTGTCTGAAAAGTAGGACAAGAAAATAAAATATATAAGGGTGAAAACCCCTTATTTCATCAACTTATAAGTTTTGTCATTTTATATTGTTTATTATCCTTAGCCAGAACTGTTGGTCCTGTAATTGCTGTTTAGTCTAATGGGTGGTGTTCAGTCTGTGGAGCTATACTATTTTATTATAAGGTAAAAACACATAACGTGCAAGTATAACTAATGATCCATGTATGATTTCCATTTGAGATAAAGCTGATAATTTTGAATTGTACAGTTATATATATTTAACTTTTAATGTCTTTAAAAGTTATTTTTTTTCCGTCTTTTTCTTGCTGTAGTGAAATTTGTGTTAACATGCTTATAGTTAAGGCTGCTGAAATTGACCTTTCAAAAGTTACGCATGAAAAAAGAAAAAAAGGACTCATTTTGAAAGTTATATGTGATAAAGTGGTTGCTCTCTTCACAGGTATTGTGAAAAATTAGGCATGCAGGGATACCACTTTTTCCCAAAATGAGTTATGCACGAGTACTTGCATTTGAGTACTCCCTGATACCGAGTACTTACGCCATTACACATATATTTACTTTGGATTTTATTTATTTTTCCACATATATTTTTATTTAAACAACATTCCCTTTTATGTGCAAACATACAGTACAAACACAAATTTAACAAAATTCGTTAACTACTGAAATGCTTTTTTTGCGGTACTGAGGACAGCGACTCAATAATTGACCTGATTTTTGTGCCACCAGGTTAGCGGGCACGGAGCTGTCTGAAGGAGCAATAATTTTGAGCGTGTGCGTATGAATCTCAGGTGCGCTCGCTCACTCAAAGGTGCTCGGACACGCGCTCAGCTCACTCTGCTCGTGCTCGGCTCTGTGTCTGCGCTCGCAACCCTGCTGACATGTTAGTGAGTCTGAGCGTATGAATCCACTTTGTGTATTTGGAAGGAATTATTTAATTGGATGAAAAAGGCCAGTCTTTGGATTAGCTGGGAGCGCGGCTCACTTGCATATGTTGTAGAGTTGCGAGCGCAGACACAGAGCCGAGCACGAAGAGTGAGCTGAGTGGGCAAGCGAGTAGCTGAGTGAAACTGACACCCCCCCCCCCCACGTAAAAAAAATGGCCCAATAGGTAGAATGGTTAGTGCTCAGTTTGTGCCGTTAAAATGGTCATTTGTGCTGCTTTAGTTTATGAGATATTAAAAATTATTTATTAGGTCATTCAAAGCTCATCCAGCTCCCCATTTATCTCCAAAACAAACCAAAGTGGTGTACTTTTTTAGTGCTCCGGTTGTGCAGGTTTGTGCCGTTTAAACCGTCAATGCGCTGCTTTCTTTCTCTATTTATGTTCACTTTAATGATGGTGGACAACGAAATTGGTTGGTTAACGCCACAAACGTGTAAGGAGTATGGAAAAAAATGTCACTCTCATATATACACAAATACTTTGTGTATTTGGAAGGAATTATTTAATTGGATGAAAAAGGCCTATCTTTGATTAGCTGGGAGCACGGCTGATTTGTATATAATGTGGAGTTGCGGGCGCGGACGCGGAGCATAGCACGAGCGAGCGGTTTGTCGGAGTTGAGCGCGTGTCCGGGCACCTTTGAGCGGGCGCACTTACCTGCTATTCGTGCGTACATGCGAAAACAAATTCCTTGTATGTCCAATAACATACTTTGCAATAAAGCTGATACTGACGTTCTGGGTTCTTTGGTGAAATGCTGGTCATAGATTTGCTTGGACTCCCAGAATAATTTTAGTATGCTGGCTAAAATTTTAAATTTTAATCACAGTAACATGTTTTCTTGTTGTTGATAACTCTCACTTTTCACTGGAGTACCAAAGTCTAGGAATCATTTCTGTTCTTAAATTCCTTTAGATCAAGGGAGGATGCTTTGCTTCTGTTGATTCCTGATTCTATACTTATGACATGAACCTGTTCTGATTATTGGGAGGAATAACTTTGTGGTAGGTACCACCTGAAATAATATTTAGCAGTTATTAGTCTGGGTTAGGGCTAGGTTTAAGCCTTAGAAGCCAAAAGCAAATAATTTATTAGGCACAACAGAACTGATAAGGGTGGAGTCTAAATATGTAGAGCACTGAAAAGTAGAAAACTGATGTAGTATACATATACTTTTTAATTGTTGCTCTGCCCTCGAGTGGCCAAAGTAAGGTTTGCAGCTTCGACAGGACACCATTGGCCATAACAATAATGGCAAAGCATTTGTTTAAGAATGTCTTTTAATGTTTTCCAGTTCAGATACACAACAGACAGTGTGTAATAGCCTCTATTTGAAATAGAAATAATAACTTTAAATTCTGTCAACTCCATATAGTCAAATATGCTCCCTCAGTGTATTTTGCGCCTCAAGCAGGATACTGAATCAGACTAAATGAAACAGACAAACAGGTGCAAGCCTTCACTGCATCATCTGGCATCAAACGTTTCAAGGATAGGTTATTTGATTCTGAGTAACGCCAATCGTCAGCCAACGTCTGAACTGTACTGTAAACATGTAGACTTGGTGAATGTGCTTCCGTTTTCTGTTGGCTGGTTTAAAACCTTGCTTGAAAGAAAGGATAGGGGGAAAAATAAAACATTTTGCTATGTTTATCTTAAAAAGCGCAGGTAACTGAAACTCACACCAAACAGCTGGGTCAACAATCCCATTAACAGGATGTGCAGACAAGAAATTGCAAAAGTTAGCAAAAACAACCACCATGAATATAGTTTGAAATAAGACCAAAAGAGTACAAAGGATTTCACAACCTCCCAGTAATGTGAGTATATACTGTATGCTCAAGACAATGTGAGACAATAACCATCAAGTACACCAGCATCACAAATTGAATTCCTTGATTTATGGCTTGCTTTGAGCCAATTTGTAACAAAATCTGTTGTTGTTTTTTTCTGTCTCATGACTCAAATTCTTCCTGTTTCCCCTTCCTTCATCTGTTCTCTGCAGCTGTTCTTTGGCTTCTTAACCAATGAGAGAACTCATTTAATTCAAAAGCTGCCTTTTTATGATTGATGGGGTGGTGCCGAGTGTATGCTTTAGGCGACCATGGATAATCACCAGATCTGACCAGAAGCTTTCCTTTTTTCTGTGTGTTTACTACAACCATGCTTTTGATTTTTTTGATTTTATCATTCATGTATGATGATAGATGTAGTCATGTGCCCATAACCTTATAAGATTTGATCCTAATTTTAATTGCAGTGGCTTGCAAAAGTCAGTATGCACTTCTTCCAGTTTCATTACATCACAACCACAGCATTAACCGCATATTATTGGGAGTTATTTTAATGAAGTACTATAGATCATTGGGTAATTCAACTGGTAAAAAAGGATTAAATTCAGCTTCAAGGTAATGTTAAATCTCATATCATCCAAGTATGTCATGGATGACAGTGATGTGGCCAGAAATAAACTGTTGTCAGTTTTGGAATAAATCTAGGGACCTCTTACTCAAGACCGTTGCTTTATGAAAGTCTCACGACTGTCAAGCAGCTTAATTCCTGGAAACCCAGACAATATTCCAGTCACATGTTCGGGATGACATCAATTGTTGCCAAGTACTGCTAATCCACTGCATTTGCTATTGGTGCTCCTGCATAGTCTCTGTCTGGCCATGTGATTGGGAACCAGAGAGTTGTTGGAGTTTTAGACATGATCCTTGACCTTTATGATCAAAGGATGGTTTCTGATTATTTCTACAAATAGAAATGTATCCAAGTGTAGGCATCTAGTTTTTGCTTATACAGAAAATCAACTCCAACCAACTGTTTTCATGAGATTTGAGACTGGTCTGGAGGTCCGACAAACTACTAGATCTAGAAAGCAATTGTTGAAATTAAAGAATATTAATGTATTAATATAATGTCTTCATGTAAAGGCAACGGTGAATCTGTGCCCAACTTACAGAGAATATCTCACAATTTTGGTGCTCAATGCAAATGCAAAAGCACTCCTATGTTTGTTAAGTAAAAAACTTTCCTTCCACTTCACAAATATATTTTTTTGTTGATCTTACCAAAAAAATTGAAAAATTTTGGCTGCAATGTGGGAAATTTGGGGAGATAGCGCAGTAAAGACTTTAGCAAAGAGTTGCAAACAAAAGGAGAATCAACTCGGCTGTGTGAATGAGTGTTAAAATCACTGTAAGTCATCTAAACTTGCACCTGTTGTCTCAAAGGAAAATATCCTTCCAATCAGTCCAAACCAAACAACGAACATAATATTTACAAATTCCAGTTTGTTCTCGTACATAAAAAAAATAAAAATAAATTTAAGTTCAGTTTGTGGTTCTCTGTTGGTTGTTCGTCCTCCCTGCCCGTATCAGCCCAGCATGAGGGATGGCAGTCTGGTTCCGGGAGTCTCGACCTCCTAAGCAGATTTACAGACAGGAGGGGTACTAATCCCAGTCGTCACGCTTTTTCTGGTACATGGTGTGAGAAACGTCTTGCTTGATCAGGTTTTTTTTTTTTTCTTTCTACCCGATGCATTCTCTGCACATTGACAGATCGCACAAACTGTTGAATCTTCGTCATCACCAGAGTGTCACTGCATTCCCAGTCTTGTCCTAATATCAAAGCTTTTTTTTTTTGTTTTGTCTTTTTTTCCCAGTTATTGTCCACAGTACAACCCATCCTTGTGTTTAGTTCTGCAAAACAAGTGACAAAACCATACAAGGCTCTCTATCATCTTTTTTTGTTGTTTTTTTTACCATAAATATATATTTTCTTTTCACCCGCCGTGCCGAAACAAAAACCAAGAGACAACAAAAGAGCTCACAAAAAACGTAACAATTGAGCCATCCTTAAACGCTTGAAGCATTAAGGTAGCGCGAGTCAAATAAATGAACCTTGTTTAGAATAATCATGTAAATAAGTCAAGTCTGTTTTTTTTTCCGCAATGTAAAATAAAAAGTGCTTTCCTCAGATGAGATCAAGAGACAGTGACTGTGCAAACATGACAGTTGTAAAAGAGAAAGACAAAAAATGCAAGGAAATAAAAGAAAAAACGAAATCAAGGCTTTTATCAGTCTCTGGTATTCTTGTGGCACAGCCGTGGTGTTAGTAAATGAAAAAAAAAATAAAAATAAAATAAAATAAAGGGGAAATATTTACTCTCTTTGTTTGAATCATACTTTTACACAATATTCATCTCTTTAATTCTTTAATACTTTCTATAGTACCACAAAGTGCAGCTGATATTAGAATATAAAATGAAATATTTCCAAAATAAAAACGATTCGATAAAAAAAAGAACAATGCAATCATAATCGTTGAAATGAAAAACTGCCCACACACTTAAAAAAAAGCTAAATCATGCAAATATCCCACACAGCAAAGTAGTTAATAAAACGTTATATATTTCTTTTCTTCTAAATGAGGATATATTGAATCAGATTTTCCTGTATAGAAGAGACCAGTCGCAGTGCAACATTGAGTGTGAATAAACACAAAGTGTGTGTGTGGTTCGAAACAAAAGATAAAGGGGGTTGGCACTTTCTTTTGATGGAAACTCCTTTTTTTTCTTGTGAGACACAGTCAGGACAGACGTTGGCGAGTGGTCATCCGGACGCCCGCCAAAAAGGAACATTATCACAGTACTTGGCACCAAGAATGCTGGTAAAAACGAGATATCAGAATATCTTTTTTTTTCATTCATATCCTTACAATTTATTAATAATACATAATTTACATTTGTGTTTTTTTGTATAAAAGACTCTAAAAGGAAAAGAGAGCCTAGAAGTGTTTGAGAGAAGGAGGACACACACAAAAAAATGGATTGTGTCGATGCGGTTTAATAAGAAGACCTACAGAGTGGATGCTTAGGAGGGTTATGGGAACAAATGGCTGCGAAAGGATAGGAAGAGTTAAATGAGCTGAGGTGGAGGAAAGAGACAGAGAGAAAAGTGAGAAACAAATAAAGTAATGGAAGAGTTTCGAACCATGGAGGCTTGGATGCAGTAAGGTTTGCTCTGCATCCATCCCAATCTGGAAATCTGAAGACAGACACTCCCACAACTAATTAAAAAAACAAAAAAATAATTTCACTGTTTTTAAAAGTTATTTAAATGTATTTACGGCTTATAAAAGTATTATCATATTTTATCACAACATATCAATGTGCTTCATTTGGATAACTTAAAGGCTCTCGCACTGAAAGACAAATGTTCTCTAGTGGTACTTATACTACAACCTCTGCTGTTTTAACCACGGAGGTCAAAACTCTGACCTGGTAATAACATTTTTACCAGTTTTTCAGATACAAAAATAGTAGGATTTGTTAATTGATAATTGGAGTACCAGGAATTGACCAGAAAAAAATACAAATAAAAAACATCTATTAGCATTACAAGCAAAGGTCACATTTCACTAATAACATGTCCACTAGAGGAGATTGTGGGGAACATGCTATGTGTCTGTAACTGAGTATAGGTTTGCAAATATACAAATTACAGTTTTTTTTTTCTGTTTGGATGTTAAGGCAGCCACATCAGGTCAGCAATGATCAGAAACATTTGACATTCTTCCAGTCCATTTGAAATTTTGACTCATTCCTTTTATTAAACATCTGTTAAGATAATGACACTATTTAATATACTTACAAAGGTGGTATTTGTTACAAAAGGTTATGCATATGTGTTGAGCTTCCCATTTTAATTTGAAATCTGTGGCAAGATTCAAATAGCTTTTTTTTAGCACAGTTCCTAGATTTTTATTTAAAAACAATTTAGAAAAACAAGTATCACTTTCCTTTCACTCAGAAGTAAATGCTACTTCATCATCATTTTTCAAGCAAAATCTTGGAATACAATAATATTTGTGGTTGGATCGTGACAAAACACGTGTATGGGCACTTTTCCATATCACCTATAATATTGTAAAATAATTTAAAATAGGTTTACTATTGTATAGTTGCCAAATATTAGCTCTATTCCCACCCTATACCCCCAATAAATGTTATACTTTATAACAATCTCTAAAATGACAATGCAGAGACAGAAGTTGGAGCACCATGCTCTGTATGGAGTGCCAAATCCCATTTCCAGATTGGGCCTTTAAAGCTGCAATTTGTAAGCTTCAAGAAACCAGCGCTTTATGACAGACAGCTTGCTGGGACACATGCTACCTCGCACAAAGCTGTTTGCTACTGTATCATCTTTTTCCCCTAAATGAATGACAATGTGTGTTTGTACTCATTGTTAAACCAAGTTTCACACTGACATGGAAAAAAAGCATGTCCCAAACAATCGAACTACACGCTAAATTTCTGACTAATTACAATACCTTTTTGAAGGAGCTACAAGCCTAAAGTGGCGGGACGAGCAAACTTTCATAAGCACATCTTTACCAAGCTAGTACACCTATATGTGTGACAACAACTATGCTTTTCAAATCTATTCCCCACTGAGTTATGATTAGAGCTTAAAGGTATTTCAGGTTCAGATCTTACAAACTGCAGCTTTTATCTTAGGGCGTGATGAGAAAGAAAACATAAAAACACTAAAGAAGAATAAAAATTGGTGAAAAGTGAGTTGAAATGGAGCAGTTTGTGTGGTGCGTCTTGGTGAGCCCAAAGGAGTAGCAGAGCTTGTGCCGGATCCTATACACGGGTAGTAGAGTGTTGGTGAGGCAGGGCATTGTTGCTGTGGCTAGGGACAGGTGTTGACGAGGGGGCTGGGACGGGTGGATAAGTGTTAAATGGATGAAGTGGCTGGATGCTGCTAATGGTACTGGGTATCATGGTAATTGTGTTGGCGGTCATCAGTGGCACATCCTCAGGTGCTCGCCTCAGCGCTAGTGTGTAGTCAGGGGGGCACACAGGAGGCCGCAGGGGTTCCAAGTCGCCATGGACAGCGCGGGAAGGGAGGGGCGTCCCGTGCTCGAGCTCCACCCTCTGCTGCTTCATCTGCAGTGACATCAGCTCCTCCTCCTGACTCAGCGCTAGGTCATTGTGCGGTGGGGCGCCCACAACTCCCATGCCGACCCCCATGCCAATCGTTGTGCCACGTTGTGGAGAGAGCCGACGGTGGCGCCTCTGCATGAGTTCATGGCGCTTATCCCGTTTGTAGTAAAGTGCAGCAAAAGCCAGCACATTCAGGAAAAGAAGAGATGCGCCAACGGCCACCGTCACACTCAGTTCAGTGGAGTAGTCCCTTGTCTCACTTGGGAATGGAGTGGGGCGTGGACCCTCCGAGCTGTCGGAGTAACTCTCTGGTGGATAGGTGGACATTATTGGTTGCTGGGTGGAGCGGGTGCCAGGATGAGGCACCTTCCGTCGACTGGTGCCTCCAGGTGGCAATCGAGTTGTGACCGCATTTAGGAAGTCTTCGTGGAGACTGTGGAGATGTGGCACCAGCTCCAGCCAAAAAGCAACCTTGTTGGCACGGTAGTTATCTCTGACGCGTGGCTTCAGGCCAATATGCAAATACTGCTTATCTTTGGGGCTGAATTTGGTCCAGATGACCTCCTCAAAACGGTTAGGCTTAGTGTGAATGAATGTTGTGTCCTGAGGAACAGGTAGATTAGGATCTCTGGAACAGACAAAGAAAATATTTAAGAGATTTTTTTTATGTTCTGTTAAAAGGTATTATCATTCACCGTTTATAAGCACATAAGACAAGACAGTCTCTAACAGACGTCAGAGACTGTTTTAGGGATTTGTGATACATTGGTAAACATAATTTTGTTTAGATATTTGACAACTCCTTTTGACAGAATTGTTGAAGTTCATGCAAAATGCATTCATCATTCTTTGCCTGTTTTACTCAGATAAGTTGAAGTTTCAGATATGTAACTCTTTAGGATGGTTAAAAAGAAACTTGGATACAACCAGGCTGAACCCTGTCTTGAAGATACTTGATAACAAGCATTCTGTTTACAATGATGTTGGCTATTCATGTCAATGGACTAATAGGCTGCCCACCAAAAACAAAAAAACAAAACAAAAAAAGCTCTAGCTTAACAGCCAGCACTTTTAAGGTTGGACCAGCATTTCCATTTGCTCACAAGGACAATTAAAATGCCTATTGGAAAAATGTGTGGTGCTCATATGAGAGAAAGACTGACCGGTTTGGGCCAAATGATCTCAATGTTTAAATGGCTTGAGGACTACATCCAACTTTTTTGACTTCACATTAAATAAACTTTCTTTATCCTAATCAGTCAATAATGGGTTTGGAATGGATAAGGCATTCTCATATGCCCTAACTTCAGTCATATTAAACTATGCTTAAAAAACACATCACAAAAAGGACACTTGCTAGTATATTTAAAATATCCAGGCAGGGTTACACCAAAACCTTCTTCATATCTATAAAACTATGTGGTTTCTCTGAAACTAGTTTAATCAAAAGTTAAACGTTATGGAGCTGAATGTATTTTGACCCAGGGAGACTTCCAGAAAAGTCCGAAAAAATGGAACATATACAAATTTAAAAAAAAAATGTAAAAGAAGTTTTAAGCTGTATGATTATTCATGAAAAGGAATTAGTGACATGATACAAAAGTTCATGGAGATAATTTAAATGTCCACAACAAATGTAGGACAATGTACGAGAATGTCTCACCATAACTGTACATCCTGCAAATAACCTACTGATATACTGATCAGCATCACCAAGTCCCTTTTTATATCACAAAAAGGGGGTAAATAAAATCTATATTCTATATCTGTCTGAACAAAAAATAGGCTCTTTGTGTGATCTTTACACCCAAATAAGGACTCTTATTTATCACCAAGATAATATGATATTTTTGCCTTTAAGTAACAGCAATAACAGCAACAGGCTGTTGGAGACCTGATTATGCAATGCAATTTTTGACAAGAATCTTAACAGTAGCTCCTGATTATGTTTCTGCACATTTATGGTGTCATTTGCTGTAGTGCTGCCACATAATTAACCGATTAAATCATTACACGAAGGAAAAGCTCAGGATTTTAACTGGTCTTGATGTGAATGTAAGTGCCACAAAGTGGTATCTGCATATGAAGCATTCCAGGAAGCAGCTGTTCCATGCATTGTAATCTATGCGTCAAGTATACTGTTACTTGTTTACCTTGACATGTGCTACTAAAGCGATTAAAAGAAAACAGATGGTACTGTACCTTGGGAAAAGTTGATTATATAAAAATGTCAGGAAGCATGCACAACATACATGCAAGCCTTCCTCTAAAAATGGTAAATTGACTTTACTTAAATAGTGTGTTTTTAATCAAACTGACCACTCGATGTCATTTACATTGAAGCCACATTCAACACCGATACATGCATTTGTAGGCAACTTGGGGTTAGGTGCCTTGCCCAGGGGCGCATTGACATGTGACAGGGGCCAACCTGCAACCTGCCTGCTTCCAGGACAACTACTCTACCCACTGCGCCACAGTCAACACAAACCAGTCAGATGGTTAATCATAAAGAGCTTATCTCCAGCATATGTCAGGGAAAATATTAACTTTACTGCCAGGCTTATGACTTCTGTCTTACAACAACGAACTACTGCCCTATTCATAAATATTAGCACATGCTTTTAGTCTGTGCCAAGCCTTTTTTAAGTTTTTAATTTGTCAGGGAGAAATCTTGACGTACAAACCGAAAGTGCAATTCCAAAACAAGCAGTTTATGCATCTATGTGCTACATTGTTTGGAAGGATTATCCTAAATCAGAAGCATCAACATATTCTACCTACACTTTAACTACTGTTTTTTTTTATGCTTTAAATGCTTCAAATGCATCTGCCACAAAAACGTATTCCTTCCGTACAATTTCAGGAGAAGCAGTACATAACAACTGTTAAGTATCGGCATGGGCCTTTAAAGCTGAGGGTGTGTCAGAAACAAAAACAAGCCTGAGTCTTTGAGCTGGGAAAAATAATTGTTACAAAAAGGATTACTAAGCACATTATTAATAATTCTATGTCTCCAACGTTTTACACCTGTTCATGAAATGTCAATAATAGTGTTGCATGTACTGTGTACTTAAATTTATACACATCAGTATCGATGATGGTCATTCAGTTACCCTGTCTTCGCAAAGTTGGTCCAGTAGGTCATGACCACAGCGCTGAGCATTATGTCGTTCTTGGAGAAGTTGCAGGGAAAAAGGTCAGTGGCTCCCACCATGGGGATCCCAAACACGTATGGGATCTCATCTCCGTGGGCAGCGTCTGCCCAGTCCGGCCGGGCCTCGGTCTGACAGTGGTGGTGAAAGGTGTAGAAGTAGACTGGTGACTGGAACTCGGCGTGTAGTTTGGCCGTGGCAACAGCCGGAGCCACCCACTGGTGGTCCGTAAACAAAGCCAGGAGCGTCTTCCTGCGCATGTCACTGTTGTCCCTATCAGCCCAGTCTGTGTACATGAACTTTATGGTTTCCCTTAGGATATCTTTACCTTGGAAAAAAAAAAAATTATGTAAGCAATCATTTCACATCAAAATGTGTTGTGATATAAAGAGCTATCAAAGCACATTTCCAAACCTTAAAATAAAAACCTATAATAAAAATAATAAATAAGATTTGCAGCTTTGAATATAACAACAAGGCTTTTTTATTCCATTCATCTGTGAAGTTTTCTGATATTTTCCAAACTTTTTGGCTTCCTTACCTCTAGTTTCAGCAGTTATTGATCATTATAGCTGGCAGCCTTTCAGCATGGTGACATCCCAAAAGAGTGTTACATAATTGTACATATTTTAATTAGCTTGTTAAATGGTAAGGTCTTTGACCAAATACCAGATTGTGTTGGAGTTGCTAAAATTTGAAACAATTGTCAAGTGAACAATGGTGGTCAGCGCTGAATGCAAACTCACGAATCAATGTATTTTTCTCTGACCGGAATAGTCTCGGCCGTCCTTTATTAACAGCTAAACATGGTGGTGGGTAGATTATGATTCGGTTCGACTTTGCAGAAAATAACTGCTTCAAATTCCACTGTGTTCAAGCAGCCAAATTGTGAGGCGATCTGTCTAGTAGCAAGATTGAGTTATTCAAGTTTTTCTTTCTTACCAGATTGGTTTCAGTGCAAACATGTTACTGGTACTTGATTAAATCCTGTTCTTTTGTTTCCATATCATAAAGTAATCACTATACGAGCAAAGTTACATACTTAATGAACCACATGTGTTTTTAAAGCAAAATAATATTTCTTTTTCTTATTTATTATTATTTTTTTTATCAAACACAAAACAACTACAGTAAAAGAATGTGGTCACCTGTAAGGAAGTTAAAGTTAAAGGATCATATTTTTGTTTCATTCTCAAGCATGAATCTCCTTACTACTGTGTTTTCCTTCCCTTTTTTTACTTTAGAAACATACAGGACTGACTTCAGACTGATACAGAGAATAAAAAACTGTTTTCAACAAAACCTGGAAGACAAGTGACACCCATTATTCAGCACAGCAGATCATGATCAGATCAGAAATCACATGGTAGAGGTTTTTCTTAATTTTTTCTGAACATCACTTGATGTTCTCTTTGAAAATCTATCCATGATTCTTTAAAATCCGACACTGAATTGTCTGTCTGTCTACATACTAAAGCTTTTAAATAACAAAATAAAAAGGCACCTTTTATCACATTCTGTTTTGTTGGAGTTGTTACTGTATATACATAACATATATACATACATTGAAATTTGGTTGACATTTTATACTGTGGTAGGCAAAAGTTTAAAAAGTTTATTGTGAAAAACTCAAAAATAAAAATCTTTTTTTTTTTTTTTTTTTTGAGAAAAAGCTGTTTAGAGAAACCAAACAGCAGGATAATTAGTCAACAGAATAAACACCAGCCCTTGTGGAGCCCTGAAAACACTTGGGTGAGAACAACCCAACAAGAGGACAATGATCTCAAGCACTAAAGCAAACCTCCTGCAGAATATCTAAAAAAGAAAATGGCCGACGTTGCCCAGTCAAACATCAGCAACAGTTTAAAAAAATGGGACCTACTGGGAGCTGTGCATATACAGCTCAACTTTGGCAATGTTATCAGTCAGCATTACTCTGCATGCTAGAGACTGATAAGGTTTCATATGAGGTAAGTGAGTTTAAAATATAACCACATGTGATTCTAGGAAGCATAAACCTCCACATAATGATTTCAGCATTTGTGACACTCTGAAACCTATTTTAATAAAGTTCCTAGTCTAACCAGAAAAGATACAGATATGCATCAGTTAAGGGAAGAGAGATTGTGATCTGACCATCGGGGTATCCATACAGATTGTCCACAAAGTTTGAGATGGTGTAGTCAAATGAAGCGGCAGATATCCCATCTTCTCCTTCACTGTCATCCACAAACTTCAGACCTTCTCCCTGGTTGATGCCCAGCAGTATGTCATAGTTGAGAAACTCGCCCTAAACAACAAAATCAGAAGTCAGCACAGAATGCTGCATTGATCTTAACACACAAGGCACAAACAAACATGACAAAGTTCTGCCATAGAAACTTTACATGGACTAAGAAGTAATCGTCACCTGCTGCATGAGGATCTCCGGGTCGTCGGGAACTACATCCCCGTCCACCACAGGCCCAAAAGCGATGTGGTAGCGGGCAGGCTGAATGTCTTGGTCCACTAGCTCTCGGAAACTCTTCCGTCGCAGACAGTTCACCAGGTCTGCCATGTCCCCCAGAGTGCAGCCCACCTTCTTGGCCAGAATCTTGGTGTACATCGGAGGTTGGTAATTGACAGACCAGCTGGAGATAGCTGAGCCACTCTGGGCGATGGCCCTCTGGAACAGGCCTACGCAAGGAATTACCATACATTAATAAATGTGCAACATGTATTCCCCCTGGTAGTATTCTTTCAGGCCTTCCAGTGAGAGTGCTTTAAATAATGCACGTCTTGGAGAAGACACAATTGAACACCATAATGTGCAAAGCGGGATGAAATGGATAGCATGCTGCTTTTAACAGCTGGAGAAGATCATTATGAACATTAGTAAGAGAAAATGAAGTGTTTTCCATTACATGGAGTGAGGGTGGGAAGCAAGAAAAACAGTGACAAACTTCGTACCCAGCTGTGGGCTGGTTGGATGAAGCAAGAAAGACTGAAAGAAAGAGAAACTTCTCACACTGTTGCACCGATGCACTGTTATATAAAGAGACTTGCTGTCCCTCTGTTTTTTTCTGCAGATTCAGTCATTAATAATTAAGCCACCCCCACCATCCCATTCTCCATGTGCCCCACACTCGCTCCTCTCCCTGTGAAATCAATTAAGAAAGCCTCTCAGCTGCAGCTCCAACCCTGCTCCTTTATCTCGTCTCTCTTCTGCAAACACATAACATGCAGCACTTCTTAAGAACTTTTCATCGTCCTCTACTGTTACGTGTGGGGTTCAAATGAACAAATTAATGCAGTACTTCCTTTATTTATTTTACAATATAGGATCTGGAAAATAGATCAAGGTCTGAGTAAAATATTATTATGTTTAAAGCCTTAGATCTGTCAGCATGATGATAAAGTGCTTTGTTCATATAAATATATAAGCTTTTTTTTTATAAAGGTAAAAACAAACGTATTACTTGATTTTATCAGGAGTTCATGCAACAGGTCCAGATAACATAGCCCATGCTTGAAAAGAGAAAGGAAAGGGATGCCAACTTCTCACAGTTTGAAAAAAATATTAAAAATCTAATAAAATCATGGTGACATGCATTGCTATTCAACCTTCTGTTACTCTGAAGCCACTAAATAAAATCAAAATGAACCATTGTTCAGATCCATTTTTATAATTTTTCTGTCTGTGGTCTAAAGTTAGAGATACCATGTTTTAACGTAGATTAGTAGGAAAAAAAGGAAACACCAGTAAATTAAGAGGTCGAATTTAATGGGAAGATAGATTAAGCTAAATACATGACAAGTAAGAAAACTATTTAAAGGAAGCTAAAGGCTTGAAACATGAGGTGGATGTTCACCCCCCAGCAGGAGAACAACGATAATTCATGCATGGGCATTTTTCTGTTTTTCTTGAACACCATGAGTGATTTCAGTTTCACAGTGATGCAAAGGCAAAACAGTCAATGTATTGAATTAAAATAATGTTTTTAACATGTCTCCGAGGCACTCACAGTCTTTTGCTGAGAAATCGTTTTAATCTGTCCTCGATCATTGAGTCAGTGTGAAGGTCAACGGTAATCTGAAAGTTTACGGGCACTGTTTTCTCTCTCTCTCTCTCTCTCTCTCTCTTACTTTCCTCTCAGCTCTAGCAAACACTGTTACATGAGAGGATTAGTGGACAAACTTCTGGTGGGTGTTTTAGAGATGAAAAGCTGGTAGTTTAATTCCATACAATTCATTTATCCACTTCAAAAGTGTAAATTCACTCAACCCAGTTTGAACCCCAGTTTTCACAGCATAGTAAACAAAAAAAACTGAGAAAAAGAAGGATTTTAGTTGTCCTTTACAAACCTACAGGGCAGAGTTTTGAGAAACATACCCTATGCGAGAAAAAAACTGAAGTCTATATACTGAGTTTTGCTGGAGTTATCTCTAATTTCTTTATATTAGTCTTCAAATACATTTTCTTGTAATTCGTTAAGTGGTTTTAAAAAAACATTTCTTCCAGCTTTCTAGTACTTCAAAGATTTTATTTGGACTCGTAGCTTAACCAAAAAGTGTGATATGCAGTTTGCCGTTAAAAATGGCAAAATAGGCCAAGTAAAGGTCTATATTTTTACAGCAGATGAACATTCTTAAAATCATACCTTTATGAAACACTCAATAATCTTTTGATTATGTTTTTAAACATAATCATAAGATATGACCGGTAAAAAACCACTTGACTATGAATGCATTTCTATATGCTGCTTTTTTAGAATAACTAATAATTTTGACTTAATGGATTATTATTGACAACTATTAATGGATCGCCCAAAAATTGTTTTTGACCGGCTGCTCAGCAATGACTCAAACTCATTATACCAGTGAACGTCCTTCGTCCTACTGTAATAGATTGAACCATTTCTGTTAAAGCCCAAAGTACTAATGACACTAGTGGAGACTAACACCTTTTATCTTATAGTAAAACAGTTTAGGTGTAATAGGTTTTATGGGTTAACATGGAGACTGAATATAATTTGGTGGACAGTCATAGCTGACAAAATCATTGCTTGCACCTGTGACAGACACATATGATTCCCTAATCACCATAGGAAATGTGATGTTTCATCACTTTTATGAGATAAGACTTTTTATTATATTTTGACATAGTTGTTAGATAAAATCTAATTCAAATAAATTCAAATATACATGAAAGCTGCGACAATTTTTTTAAATCGTATTCCACTTAATCTTCGGATTTGTAATCGTTATTACTATTATTTGAGCTTCAAAAACATATATTTTTAAATTCAGATCCTGATACTTAGCAAGGAAGTGCTTCCACTACAAATATTCATATTATTTGAGTTTAGGAGAAATGTATTTCTTAGAAACCCTACAAAAGTGTTATTCCTCCTTAAACTCATACATATAACCAGTAAAATCAGAGAGCTGTAAAATAAGTGTTAAATGATGGCTTTGAAGCAAAGTATAAAAAATACATCTGCAATTTAGAATTGGATTGAATGTGACTCGGACAACTTGAATCTTTTGAGTAAACTCATAAAAGTTTAAGATTTTGGCTTCAAACCCATGTATTTGTTTGTTATAGAAGAGATAAAAGCAGAACTCCTAAGTGTAAACCCCCCACCATAAAGCACTTGGGAGTAACAAAGATGGCTTAAGGGTATTTTTGTGCACAAGCAAAGCTAGTCACGTTGAGCCAACATAGATATAACTTTATTCTGCTGTATTGTGTTTGCAGACTTAAACTATATAAATATTTATCATGCATCGTGTCGCAATGAAAGTCAGTGAAACTTTAGGCTCTGCAGAAAACAGATACAAGTGAAGCATGGTATCTAATTCATCTCATGGTCACTGCTATCAGGGCTTGTTTGGAATCATTGTTGCTGTGGGAGAGGTCAGAATCATTTTGATCAAAATCAAATATGTCTGCTTTGAGAAATCTAATGCAGGTAACATTTAATGTATGCTTTCTTGGATAGTTATATTCAAAATGGGTGCTTTGCATGCCACAATGATTTTATGTGTCAACAAATTCCCTTTAAATAAATGTTGTTAGTATGCACCGAATTATAGAAACACATGGTTATCTGCTATATAAAGTACTTATATTGGAAAATTTTAACTAAGTAATGCCTTGCAAAAGTATTCGGCCCCCTTGAACCTTTCAGCCTTTTGCCACATTTCAGGCTTCAAAAATTTTGTGAAGAATCAACAAGTGGGACACAATCCTGAAATGAAATAAAATTTGTTGGATGTGTCAAACTTTTTTAACAAATAAAAAACTGAAAAGTGGGGCGTGCAATATTATTCGCCCCTTTACTTTTAGTGCAGCAAACTCAATCCAGGAGTTCAGGGAGGATCTCTGAATGATCCAATGTTGACTCGTGGGAGACTCTGTCCAGAGGACAACAATCAGTCGTACACTGCACAAATCCTTTATGGAAGAGTGGCAAGAAGAAAGCAATTTCTCAAAGATATCCATAAAGAGTCTTGTTTAAAGTTTGCCACAAGCCACCTGGGAGACACATCAAACATCTGGAAGAAGGTCCTCTGGTCAGATGAAACCAGAATTGAACTGTTTGGCCATATTGCAAAACGTTATGTTTGGCGTGAAAGCAACACAGCTCATCACCTTGAACACACCATCCCCACTGTCAAACATGGTGGTGGCAGCATCATGGTTTGGGCCTGCTTTTCTGTGGCAGGGATAGGGAATATGATCAAAATTGATGGAAAGATGGATGGAGCCAAATACAGGACTATTTTAGAAGAAAACCTGCTGGAGTCTAATAGAGACCTGAGACTAGGACGGAGATTTATCTTCCAACAAGACAATGATAGAGAACATAAAGCCAAATCTACAATGCAATGGATCACAAATAAACATATCCAGGTGTTGGAATGACCAAGTCAAAGTCCAGACCAAACTGTGGAAAAAGCTGAAGATGTTTAACAAATGCTCTCCATCCAACCTCACTGAGATCAAGCTGTTTTGCAAGTAAGAATGGGCAAAAATTTCATTCTCTTGATGTGCAAAACTGATAGAGACATAGCCCCAAGAGACTTGCAGCAGTAATTGCAGCAAAAGGTGGCGCTACAAAGTATTAATGCAAGGGGGCCGAATAATATTGCACACCCCACTTTTCAGTGTTTTATTTGTTTGTCACATCCAATAAATTTCATTCCAGTTCACGATTGCGTCCCACTTGTTGATTCTTCACAAAAAATTTAAATTTAATATCTTTATGTTTGAAGCCTGAAATGTGGCAAAAGGTTGAAAAGTTTGCAAGGCACTGTATATAATTTCATCTCAGTATAAATCTAGCTTGCAAAGGTCTCAAGATGTTCATGAGAGAACATTCGAGTAAAAAAACAAAAAAATAGTAGATAAGGGCCATGGAACACAGAAGACCGGTTTGGAGTTAAAGCAACAAAAAGCAACAAAGAATTACATTCCAAATCATGTTAAGCTTAATAGTACACTGTATGATCACTCAAAAAGCTAAGGTGTATGATATGAATTAAAGCCTTCCAAGACAATGCCATCTGTTTAAACTGACCAGCGGGGAAGGTAAAGCTGAAGCAGCCAAGAGGCCCATGTGACTTTGGAGAGCTGCAGAAATCAGGTGGTGAAACCTATGGCAAGGACAACCTTGCCATAGTGGCTTGACTCAATTTTTCACATGTAAGATTTCAAAATTCATCATCGATATGTGCTTTGCTATTTTTCAAAAAAAGAATTGGCAAACCTTTAGTCTCTAGATATTTAAAGGTGAAGCACTGCAAATAGTGATTAGAAAATAATACGCTATTCTTCCTTATAAGAAATGTTGGAAACTAGTTAAATTTCATTTCCATTTATAATTTTTTATCATCGTTTTTTTTTGTGTGCTAACCCCCCTCCCAATAAAAGGCATTAAGGCTTTTGTTTTTTCCCCCATTGTTGTTTGATCTTTGCCAGCGTTCATTAATAAAACAACAACGCCATTATTCTTCTTGGAAATGCTAATGTCCGGCGACAAACAGCATGGCCGTGACACTAAAATAATTTTTACCCTCAGAATGATGAGACAGGATGAGGAGGTTCACACAGGCAGCACCGGCTCCAGAGCCAAAGATTGTGATTCGCTCTGGATCTCCTCCAAAGTAGCCAATGTTTTCATTGAGCCAGCGAAGAGCCTGGATCTGATCCAACAAACCATAGTTCCCCTTAGCAGATTGGTCCCCCGTGCTCAGAAATCCTTCAGGGTAAAATAGAACATACAGAGAGAAAACACAGGTTATATATGAATGGAGGAGTGGGTCAGATTTTCAGGGATACAAGATACATACATCATTTTTTTCAACGATTTCCATACAATCGGGAAGTTGCACCTGTCATTTTCAGGGACACTTTGAAGGGACTCCACACAAAAACCTAGCAAAATTGCTAACTTTCAAGGCCATTCCAAAAATACGAAACAGTTTAAAAAGAAAAAAAAAATTTGCAGCAAGGGGAGGAGAGCAACAGAAGGCATGTTTCACTTATTTCCTGGACACATACTTACACAGCAGGTGCACACCCACAACAAGAAAAAAATAAACCGAACATAACGCGACTCATGCACACAAACCGAATGCTTTGTTCTCTTCCGAGCACATTATAGTATTGGCTTTAAGGCTAAATTGCCCAATGACAAAAGTGGCTTCTTAAATTTATTCATATTTGCTGACTGCAACACATGAAAAACATGTCAAATAATTTCCATAAACTACATCTAAACTCTCAAAGCATTAGCAGTAATGATGAAAAAAAAAAACATATCTGATTTCTCATGCTAACAGTACTGATCTGTATTAACTGTGTTACTTCCTGTGAGAGCCAGTCTCGCAGCATTGACCATGACTGATACTAGGGGCTAGTAAACTGACAAAGGACCTTAGCTTTCATTTGGTTTTAATATGTCATCACAAAATAGCATGAAGAGTTCTCATCTTCATTATGTGTGGCAAGAGTAAATGGGTAATAATTTAAGGGGTAATATAAATTTATGTCAATTTAGTCAGTGGCCTTGGAAGCATGGCTAGAGATGTCCCAACAGTTTTCGCCCTGCCAAAAGCTTACTGTGGTGAATTTCATTACTCACTGCTTTCATTTTGTTGTTAACAAATTATGAATCAGAATAAAGCACTTTTTTTTGTTGTTCAAATCCACTTGTTAGTGGTTCTAAGTACTTGTTAAAACATGTAGGGTTTTACAATTATCATTTATCATCACTTGTTGACCAAAAAATAATCAAAAATGGACGTTAATAGTGCTACTCAGATAACATGAGTGGAATAAAATATGTTTTCAAAAGCAACTGTAAATTCAAAAACAGGAGATTAAACACAAAAGGTTATGTGAAATTGGCAAAAAATCTCTCGGGGATCCTCGAAGGTTTTGGGAAACTATTATTTGGGCTGACAAGAAAATAACCGAACCTCTAGGAAAGTGTTCTTATATATTCTGAAGCAGAATATCCAGTTACTTTAAACCCAAACATAAATAAATCACTCAGCAGGACAACGATCCAAAGCATGACAGCAACTCCACCTCAAAAAATGCTTTGGAATGGTCTAGTCAAATGCCAAATGCAAATCTGATGAGGATGCTGTGGCATGACCTTATAAAGCCTATTCATGCTCAAAGTCCCTCCAATGAAGCTTAAATAAAACAGGTATGTTAATAAGGCTGGGTATAAGTTTCTCTATATGATATACAAGACTTATTGCCGGTTACACAAGCATGTGGGGTCATTTGTTAGTATCAAGGGCGACTGATTTAAGATTTAAGCCATTATACTTCATACAGGGCTAGGTTGGCTTTGACATCTTTTTATCTTAATACATGAAATCAACATTTAAGAGGGCATGTTCAGTGTTGACATACACTGCACTTATGGGACCTATTTGGTATTTCCTTCACGAATCCCAATCATTCCTGAACAAAAAGCATATTTTACTATATATTTATACCATATACTACTCCAAACTTTTTCAACAAATGCTTTAAGATTTCCCACAAGCATGATTACAACATGATTTGTTTTGCAATACTAATTCTTAGTATCGCTAAAATCCAGTCTTTGGTTTAATAAACCCAGTATTCAGTGGATGCATTGCACCATAACTAACCATGCAGTGTGGATTTTGCTATCAGCAAATGTATAAAGGACTATAAACTTTACTTTTAGTTTTATAACACACTATGTGATTGCATGACATTAAAAAAGTCATGCATTTTTACAGTAAAATCAGTTAATTTCACAGTAGAGTAGTTATTTGTCTCTTTTTAACTCACCTACTTGAAAGATACTGTTTTTAAAAATCAAAAATACAACAAATGAACAATGCATCATGGGAGACAACTAAAGCTTTAATCCAAAGACGAATGTTGTATCCGCTGATGAATGCCATAAGTTTGAATGTTTTAACTACTTACGAATAGAAGTGAAAAACTTCTTAAATTTCCTGGCAATTATATGTAGAAACGTAGATTTCAGAGCCTACCTAAACATTTATTTAGGGTTTGAGCATCTTTTATGACTTAGGAGTAAATCTACGCTCCTTTTTTCAATCATGTTATTGTCATTAAAGCTGTGTTTCTACATATTTAAAGCTGTTTAGTGAATAGCACATTGATCATCAGACTGAGGCTGGTGCTGTTGGGAGAAGGCTGATGTCACCAACTGCATTTAAAAAAGACAGAAAGAAAATAAAACATAATTGATTCATTAAAAAAACATAGCAGACAGCGATGGCATAAGCATAATGCTATAAACACTCTTGTTTGTGTTTCCTAATGTGTAAAAATATAAAAGAGGCCCCATGAGTCATAACTGGATAAATATAACTGTAAGAGCATCCACATGTGTTTTCTTTGTGTTTTTGAGTCACCATTTTATGTTTAGGGATGTTTATTTTTACCCATGTTTCTAAGTCTATGAATAAAATTAAACCAGAAGCAATTATCACATCCAGAAGGTTTGTATAAAAACGTACTTATATCTGAAATTTGTATTGAATTAAAGTGATAGATTAATATACCCATCAGTGTTCCTTTGCTGCAAACCACCTTGTTAGAAAAGCAACCCTTCAGTACTACAAACTATGGTTTCTTTGTCGGGTATTCCTTGATCCAAGCATTCGCTGAGTCCTTGATCTGAGTCTTTTGGGGTTCCTGACAAAGCAAATCAGGCTGTGTTATCCTCTGGAGATACCAAAGAACATGACTCTCACGGATCTGCCTGCTTCGCCCAGATGTCAGTGGGCTTGTTGAAGCTGGTGTGTGATGGCTGTTTCAATTTCAACTCAGCAGTGATAAAAAAAAATCAGGTTTGCTGAGAGATGCTGGTTTTCTTAATCAAACATGAGTCAAATTCATGTTTTGGAACATCAGGAAACATGTGGATGAGGATGAGTATGATTTTAACTGTACAACAAGCGTAAACGTCTTAGATACTACTCGCCTATAAACCTTAAATAAAACAAAGAAAAACAAGAAACTACTTGACCCTTCCCTGATGAAGTTCCTTTGTTTAGGAATTATGACACAGACAGCTCAATTGACTAAATTAAAAAAGTATGTCTGAAAGGTCAGTTGGAAAAATGTAGGACAGAGGTAACGTGCAGTACAAAAGCACAGATGCTTTAAATGGAGACAGTCAGTGTGCTTGAATGACAAAGGAAGAAAAGCGGAAAGTGGATATTATTATTAATGATTATTGTAAGTGATGATAATGACCATAAAAGGAGCACTAATGATGGCGGAAATGTTAAACTGCCAAACTGAGTTTAATACCGGAGTCAACATGTCTCCTTGTACACTTTGTCCACTCCAGTTTAACATTTTAAACTTAAACAAAATCAATTAAAAAAACTAATTAGACACTTCTCTTTCTGTTTGGTTTTCATTTTTACATTTTCAAGTAACAGACTGTGTCCCCCCCCCCCCCCCCCCCC
>JAVLVB010000078.1:3925492-3940688 GCA_032876305.1 Orestias chungarensis | reverse complement strand
CCCCCCAACCCCCCCACTACCCCTTTTTTTTAGCCCCTGTTCTTACATTAAGTTTTCTTTCTGAACCTCCCCACCCCTTCTGCTGAGCTGGTCTTCCTCTTGACTTTAGCGCTGAGAGCAGCAGTTTGTGAGGACGGGCTCATGCATATTCAATTCTTGCTTTAGGTAAGAGCAAGAGAACCGTGAGAAGAGTCATCAGACTTTAAGTAAAGACACAGGTTGAAGAAAATGTGTAGGATCGGCAACAGAACGCAGAGGTATTGAGCAAATGAAGCAGGGATTTAAAATTGTTAACAAGCAATTTTCATGACATGATAATTCTGAACCTAAATGACCAATTAATGGTATCAGAACACTGCATCAATACTGATCATTTACATAGACGGCTCTTATGATTTTGATTTTGATAGTCTATTCAATAATTCAAAATAATGATCAACTAAATTTAGCATTAAAATGTAACTGATTTTGGAAATTAGAGGATTTTCTGTATCACAGGTGCTCATTTGTCTTTTTTTTTTATGAACCACCTAATAAACAGGAGCGAGATGTCAGCGTATAACAGGGAGGCAAAACTTATTGCAGCAAAGTTACTGTTATAACAATTCTGTTACAAACCACTTTGGATTTGGAAATGTACTTAGCAGACTTTTGTTATGGTAAAGAACTTATTCTATAGGGAATAACCAGCTGGGATAACGATCGCTTTTTACAGTTACAGCAAAACTAACCATGTGCATCGTGTTCATCGCTAATATAACATCTGTTTGGACTGTCTGTCTTTTGCCGGTGAAGAGGCAGAGGATTGAATTCTCTGCATCATTCTCTCACCCTTCTATTCTTTTCTTCCTTTTAAAACCCCTTGCTCTTAAATATTTTAATTAATGTATTTTAATTCTATGTCTGTGACTATTAAATTTGACATAAATCCCAAGAAATTTCTATCAGTTGAAAGATTGCATTGTAAGCCATAATGCTCCACTTGTGAAGGGAAAATCTGTTTGGATTCATATTGACAATTCTGAACTCTACACTGTCGGATATGAGATAAAAAAAGGGGTATATAACATCTGATGTCACCTCCCTTTAAGATAATCAGAGAATCTTGTTGCAGGCTCCTATGTCGTTACAGTGAATTATATTGTAATGACTCTGTGTTTATGGTTCTGTTTTGGGGTTCATGTTGTTATGTGTACCGTTCTCACGGCTGGTCATATGGTTTTATGTAGTCTGCCGTTGTGTGTCTATGCTGCTTTTGTTTAGCGGGAACCGGAAGAAGGGCGGGATTTTTTACCAGGTAGTTGGAGCGGGAAGCTTGGCTAGTTTGCGGACTTGTTAGGAGCGTGAGCTGCAGCTCCCCAACATAGCAGCTCTTTTTTTTGGAATAAAGCCCATTTGTTCAACGGGACACGTTGTGGCGTCGTTACAATATAAATATAGATACTTTTCTATATGTTCAATAGTTACAAAACTAATCAAGTACGAAAATATGCACGGCTGAAAGTCTAATTAAAAAAGGTATGCTTGTATTATTTTCACTTGGGAATTTTTGAAAAAAATGCTAACCTTAACCTGGGTGATTCAGCACAGAGGAAGAGAGCGGCATGCTCTGTGTTGAACAAAATCAGTTTTTTAAATTCAGTTTAATATGAAAATTAGAATGTTTCATTTGATAAAATATTAAAAAATACATTACTTTGAGTTTTTTTGTTTTTCTTATAATTGTTCTTTGCAAAGAATAATATGTTTCTTTGGGTCTGCTTTTTGAGTAACTCAAGTATAAAAAGCTGACATTATCTGGTTATCAGCTCCGATACAGATGCAATCGACTGAACCTACATACATAGTATTACATAGTATTCATAAAAGCTTTTGTCTACCCAATAACCGAACATAAATATTTCTAAAAGCACAGAGATATATTTGATTTTTTTTTCCTAAAAAAAAATAAAAGAAGACAGAAGCAGCCCTACATTACATGACTCCATACAATATTGGATATAGCACACTGAATGGTCCATAATATCCAGATTTATACACTAAATCCTTTGAGAGTGGAGTGAGAGGATTATATCTGTTGAGGAATAAGGGAAAAATGAATGATGAAATAAAAACTCATTGCAAAAATCAATAAAATAAGGAATTCTTAAGCACTATAGAAATTAGTCGGATTCTTTTCTCTTAATATATATTTAAAATAATATAGATTTACTCCTGTATTATTAACTTGCCTGTTTTTTTATATGGTTTTTGTGTAACTTTTTATCACTTGTTTCTTCTTAAAAAAATTAACAGCCTTTTGTTTTATATACTCTCTACATTTATTGTTATAGTTCTTGACAGATTTATTGTCTTTGGTGACCTTATTTATTCTGTAATTTATACCTTTTCATATTCATACATTTATTTTCCCTCTCTTTCAGCGATTTATCTTCATTCGTCGTGCCTCCATGATTCTGGAGTCTTAATCATCGGCCTCTCAGAAATGCAGAACTGTCACTCAGTCTTCTGACTGTATGAGATATCTGTCTGAATGGAGAAACCTGCTTTTGCTCATTGAAAACTAGCTGCACAGGACAGTGTGAAGGAAAGAGGGAAAGGGCAGGTGTGGACTCCAGGGAGACAACAGATTAAAATAAAAAACACACACACTGATATTAAACATGTATTAAAGGGAATATTGCCTTAAGCTATTATCTGATGCCCACTGACAGAGGTGAAAGGAACATGAGGAAGGACACAATATGTAACTATCTTGTGACATCACAGGTATGATTAGAGGTTTCAGAATTCCTTTTTTATGCAGGAAACAATGATTTTAATGTGCAAATGAGAGAACAGAAGCTTGGGTTGATCTTTTGTAAGTTTACAACATACAATAGATTGAACCCTAAATATGATGGCAAACAATCTGATAATGATAAGATCTTAATGAAGCTTAATATTCAATTTAAAAACCACCTTACACATCCTATCATTTCCGAAAGTATGACTATGCATACAGTGAAATACAATCGTTTTTGACCACATGTCTTTACTAAAAACAATGGATTTTATTTTATATCTGTATAGAATAGCATGGTAGAACATGAAGGAGAATTAGTCCAAAACAACCTTTTTGGCTACTTTCAGATTTTTTTATTTACAATTATTAGTATTTTTACTTGATAAACCCTCCAAACTAATCTGACCATTATGTAAAATATTATTGTGCCCTAAAACTTGTAACCACTTGCTTCATCTCTTAAATTCAGCTATTTTGAAGGGTTTGTGCATGTCCATGCTCAGACCTTAGCATCTCAATCAAATCAGAATCAAGTCTAGACTAGATCTTTGCTAGAAGCCTTTTGTCCATCCAAGGGTTTGAAGGGGCGTGTGCTTTTCTTAGGAATCCCATATATTTGGAGAAATGAACAATGAACTAAAATGAGCAAAGTGAGGGCTGCAGTGCCACAGTTGTTTTCTGAGTTTTTTTGCTTCTCTCTGGAGGATCTGTCCTGAAACTAATTTTGCCAGGTTTCGTAACTTTTTTATATCACCAAACTCTTAACTTGCCTACTTAAGGAATAAAGCCAGAGTCAGTCTTCAGCCTTCAGATCGAAAAGCCTAGTTTTTCCTTACCTTTGTATAAATTATATAACGTGCTGAACTCAATCATTAGTGTGTAGATCGATCTTCTTGGGAATGCACAGCCATTAAAATAGGCTGAACTTAGACAAGATCTGATGAAAAAATACTAAAAAAAACGTATTAAAGCTGTTGAAGCCAACACAGTCATTGTATTCATAAATCTTTAATGAAGTTAGGGTTACGTACGTAAATTAATGCTCCATATGCAGCTTGAATACAGAATAAATTCATAATATATACTTTTTTTCTTAAAATTACAAGTATAATAAAATATGTCTTACATTCTTAATCTCAACATCTTTCTCATGTGTACCGCGTTTGTTATGACTCCCAGTAGATTTTCTTTTCCCTCCCTCTCTAATTTAACCCACATATTTCTCTCTTTGCAGCTCTTATTCTCCCCTAAGGGACATATGCTGCAAATTTTCAAAGGTTTGGATCATAATATAATAATATACTTAACTGTGGCTGACGTCTGTGGGTAAGGCGAAAGATATAACTTCCTGCCATGCTGATGCACTATTAAGCCATTTTCCTTCACTGGCTCATTGAATACCATTAAATTCCTTCTCCTGGTAGCATATTTTACAATTTCAACCCACAAAGATGTTTTTTTTTACTCTTAACATCTACTTTTTTGTGACAGTTAGATGTTTTGAGATGTGTTTGTAAAACATTCTATGCAAAAGGCAATACATTTGTGTTTAATGCTTAACCATGCATATACTTGTCCTTTCTTCCATAGAAATGCATGTGCCTCTAACACATGTAGGCTTGTTATGGGATTGAAGACGGTAAACTGCTGAGAAACTGTATGGAACCATTGAACTTCATTTCTGAAAATGGAAGCTCTTAAACTATTCCTATGAAAACCAACTTAATGATATTTCAAAGGTAGTATGTACAAATGTTCAAGCCTCTGGTTCATTGTCAACTAATCGAATCATCTTTTTTATCTTATTAAAACATCTGCTGGAACAAACTAACTCGGATAATTACCAATGTTAGAGTCAAAAATAGACAAAAGCAACTTCATTGCATTTAGTTATACAAAAAAAAGATGTAAAAAGTTGTGGCAAAATTTTAGCAAATCCTTACTATGGCTTAAAGTTGGAGTTTCTAAAGTGCCGCCCAGGGGGGGGCATTTGGACTAATTATTAACCATCTCAGGAAATAACATAAATTCAGATATTATACTTTTATCCAATGACATTTTACTTTCAAACTGACTTTAGAGTATCCGAATCTGTTTTTAATATATATTTTTTAAAAGTTGGGTAAATTCAGCAAGTGTTTTAAGGAAACAGTGACTTATATTTGGTTGTTCTTTCTTAAAGTAGACAATTATCCATCCATCCATCCATCCATCCATCTATTTTTGTCATGATTTCATTAAGCCTTCTGGACCATATATAACAGGAAGACTCACAGGAGACAAGTAATCAGATTATGAGTTTTATTAAAAAGTGTGAATAGAAATCTGGAAGCTGGAACTGCGGGCAACTGCGGAGACGACTTGGGAGACCGGTAGCACTGAAGCGGAAAACAGAGGAGGTGATTAATTGTCGAGGTGACATTGAGGTGGAGGTGGAGATGTAAACCACCAAGGAGCGTTGAGTGGGTTGAGGGTAGAGATCCAGATGTAAGTGGTTGTCCAGGATGTAACTGAAGGTTTCTTTGCAGGAGCTGGCGCAGACAGACAGCACTGAGAGAAGCGAGGAGCGATGACCACAATGTAACTGAATGCAGGAGTAATGGTGACAACTGCACAACGGTTGACGCGGAAGTTGACCTGGTTTGAGCACACACAGGGAGAGGTTGATGAGATGGTCAATGTAGGAGGCACGCAGGAAGAAAACAACAAATAATTAAATCGAAGGAGCCACGAGGAGACAACGAGGATATTCAGTAGAAAAAACATAGAACTGGCACTAAGGAGATAATGATTCGTGGTACAACGCTCCTACTAAGCGACTCCGATCACCTTCGCACCTGTGCAGAAGGCACAGGTGCGCTGAAGCGCTCCAAGCCAGGCAGGAGCTCGGGTAACCCCGAATCTAGCAGTGTGGAACCGATGGATGACTTGGGACCGGACAGAAGAGGGAACGTGCATGGTTTTCTGAGGAGAGGGACGTGGATCAGGTTCGCTTTTTTCCCATTTTTTCCCCAGGTTCTCTTTTATAAGTGCATTCTTGACTACACCTTTGATCTCCCGGGTTATCGAGTCAACAACAAGTCGCGAAAATGATGGTGGACGGTTCCTGGGGTTCATCATCAGGGGAGAGCTGTCGGGAGAGTGTGTCTTGCTTGATGTTCTTTGTACCAGGTCTGCAGGAGATTGACAGGTTAAAACGAGAGACGAAGAGGGACCAATAGGATTACCTGGTCTTTAAAAGTTTGGCATACTGGATGTACAAGAAGTTCCTATGGTCAGCCCAAACCAGCACCGCGTGGCTAGCGCCATCTACCCAGTTGCGCCATTCCTCTAAAGCTAACTTCATCTCCCACATCATAATTACGCTCGGTGGGTAAGAGATGACGGGAGAAAAACGCACAGGGGTAAAGCCGGTTATCATTGGATGACCTTTGGGAAAATCCCAGCGCCGACCCGGGTGTCCGAGGCCTCAACCTCCAGGACAAACTGTTTTAGGGAGTCAGGCAGGGCCAACACTGGTGATTTAGCAAACATTTCTTATACTTTTAAAAAAGGCACCGTTTGCCTCATGTGTCCAAATAAAGGGGCACTTGGTGGATTTTAGGAACTTGAGTTGTGTGGCAGCTTGGTTGTTTTGAATATATCTGCGGTAGTTGGCAAAACCCAGAAAGCGTTGCAGCTGCTTCATGGATTCCGGTATGGGCCAGTATGCTTTGATCTTTACAGGTTCAGCTCGAATCTGTCTGCCCTCAAAAATCAAGCCCAGAAAGGAAATATATGACTTGTGAAACTCGCATTTCACAAGTCATATAACCGGCTATGTAAGAGACGATGGAGGACTTGGCGGGCATGTTGTTTGTGTTGGGTGAGATCTTTGGAAAAAATGAGTATGTAATTTAAGTATACAAAAATGAAGATGTTCAAAAAATCAAAGAAGACGTCATTGATGAGGACTTGGAATACTGAAGGGGCGTTAGAGAGACCAAGGGGCATGACTAAACACTCAAAATGTCCAAGTGGTGTATTTAAGGCTGTTCTCCACTCATCTCCCAGGCAGATGTGGGCTAAGTGGTAAGCATTGCGGAGGTCGAACTTTGTGAATATGGTGCTTCTGTGTAAAGGTTCGAACGCGGCTGAGATGAGTGGTAAGGGTACCTATTTTTAACTGTAATGTTGAATGTGAATCCACGATAATCGGAGCAAACCATCCTTCTTGGACAGAAAGAAGAAGCCCGCCCCGAGCGGTGATGACGATGACCCGATGATTCCGGTGGCGAGACACTCGTGGTATATACCCCCCGCCCTCATACGGCGGGGGGTATAGATCGGCGGCTCTGGGTTGAAGGTCCTGGAAAAGATGAGTGATGTGGTCCAAGGTTGGATTAGTTACTGGTTGTTGATCAGGGAGGGAACGGAGAACAGTTTCGTGAGTATGAATAATGGCTGACTCATCTGTGATTACTCTCCTGAGAGCGTCCTGTGGATCGGCTTGGCCTAAGTGTTCTGCCATGATTTCGTAAAACCTTGTGACCCACATATAACAGGAAGACTTCCAATAGACAAGTAATCAGATTATGAGTTTCAATAAACAGTGTTTGGATAGTGATCTGGAAGCTGGAACTGCTGGGAACTGCAGGAATGATATGGGAGACCTAAAGCACTGAAGCGGACAAAAGAGGAAGTGAGTAATCATCGAGGTGAGTATAATTAGTGATGGAGATGATCTTACTTGAGGTGGAGATGGAAACCGCCAGGGAGAGGAGAGTAGTTTGAGAGTAGAGATCCAAACGTTTGTTGTTGTCAAAGGGGTAACTGAATGTTTGTTTACAGGAGCTGGAGCAGAGAGACTGAGCTGGGAGAAGCCTGACCAGAATGTAGCTGAATCCAGAGGTAACGGTGAGAACTGCACAAGGGTGGATGTGGAAGTTTACCTGGGTTGAGCACACACAGGGAGAAGTTGCTGTGATGGTCAACGTACGAGGCACACAGGAAAAAACAACGGAGAATTAAATTGAAGGAGCAACGAGTAGACAACAAGGAAATTCACTTGAGAAAACAGAAATGGCAGTGAGGAGGCAACGTTACCGATTCGTAACTAACACTCAGGCAGACAGTCTCTGGTCCAACGCTCCTCTTAAGCAGCTCCGGTCATGAGCTGCTGGGGAACACCTGTGCGGAAGGCATTGGTGCGCTGAAGCGCTCCAACCCAGACAGGATCTTGGGTGATCCCCAGTGGACAACCTAGAAAAGAACCCTCCACCCTGACAATTTTCCTTTAGAAAATGATTTATACACCTTAATTAGGTTAAATCTAATGTTAAAAAAAATGCAAAAAAAAAAATGCAGCAATTTAGCAGTTTGAATGATAATCCTAGACTAAAATTTGATTCCAGTCAGTATTCTCAGAATTTGCTTAATCCTTATATAGTACATGGAAGTTTATTATTTATAAATTATTAAGATTTGTTGATTTTTTATACCAAGATTTATTTATTAATTATTGTTGAAAAATTAAACGACCCGATTTCTATGCCATGTGAAATTGTTTCAATTTAGAATAAATTTAAGCAGTTGTATTTTATTTTTTACATTGAGAAATTCATGTTTCTAAGTTACAATTAAAAGTGATATATATATTTAAAGAAAAAAAAAACTAACTCAAAAATTTTGAATTGAATTAAACCATACGATTAGATTATTTTTAAATTATTGAATGGGTTTCAGTAAATAAAAATCACATATATGATCTAGCTTCTTGACCTTATAACGTTTTTTCAAGAAGTGACCTTTGCACTATAATTGTCTTTGGGGTTTTCATGTTCCAGGGCCTTGTTGAATTTTTTGTTCATTTTATATATTTATGTTCATTATTGTGAGCAAAGAAATAGCAATGTATTTATTAAAGTAAAAACACAAAAAATGTTGACATTTAAGTTTAAACATTATTCAAAATTCTGATGCTCATTCTTCAAACAGAAAGCATACGAGGACTAAGGGTCACAAATACAACGTTTTAGGCATTAAGTGAGGTTATTATTGTTTGTAAAAGGGTAAATTGAAGTAATACAGGAGATTTGCTCTTAACTATTTATTACTGACCTTCGACCATCATTGGAAATCAGATTTGGATATCTGGACATAAAGTTACAGACACCTGCATTGTAACATTTATACCTCAAGCCAATTGACACTGCCATTTTTAGCAGCATAAATCTATTCAGGACCTTTAAAAAGGTTTTCATGAAGGGTTGTTCAGGTTAGGAGTTTATTATGGGAAAGAAACATTTCTATAAATTATTTAATTGTCAAAACAATAACCAAAAAAACAAAGCTCTAATTTGTATGCAAGCTACAAAGTTTTGGGTGGTTTACCATAATGAAAACTAGCCCCAAATAGATTACTAGCCTATTTTCAAGTAATAGGCTGATTTAAAAAAAAAAAAAAGACGTGAAGCAAAATCTTTCCATAAGAACCGTTTCATCTCTCTTCCTGAGGTTAGAAATGTTCCCGGAGCCCACGATGGTGGTGGGCCTTTCCCCAGAGTTCATTAATTAGTTAATTAGTTCATTAGTCTGAGCAGATGGCTTTGCAGCACAAATCAGGATTCTATGTGAGCCTGGAACAGGAGGAAGGTAGGAGAAGGTGAGGCGAAACACTTCTTAAATTCTCCAAAACCTCCGGGTCCTGACTGTGTGGAGCAGACATTTTCTTCGCATTCACCCATTTTATTACTTTACAATTCAGTGTATCATAAATTAATGTAAACATTTTTTAAAAATGAATATTCTTTAAACACACATGTTTGACGGGTCACGGGCGACAGCATAAAGTACTTAAACTGTATAGAACGGAGCTTCAGTCACATTGCATGGAGCATTTATTTCAATAAATACTTTGCTTCGGTGCAGATTTAAAAAGCATTTCTGTAGGTTTATTTTTAGCCTACCCATATCTCCCCCCTTCTGTTTCCTCTTCCCTCTCTGTCTCTCTATGATTCTCCCTCGCTCATCTGTCTTTATTCCCTGCTCTCTCTTCTTCCCTTTACCCCTGACTCTCTATCACTCCCTTAAAGGCGCAGGCATCGCATAAAACCGGGCTGGCATGTGTGAGCTCCTGCGAGTGTAAGTACAGGATAATACTAAAGATTAGGACATAAAACCATTAAGATTCTGTGTACCTCTGTTTCTCACTTTGACTCAAATGCACAGTGTCAGAGAGGTGGGATATTAAAAATTCAGATGGATGGTGCATTATTCATGCGTGTTTTTTACGCACGGTACGCAAGTAATTACGGCATGCATGCACAGACACACTGCTGCGTTGCACATTTGGCAATTGCCGTGTACACAGTGAAACATACATGACTGGGCAACACACACTCATAAGGATAATCGCCTTAGTACAGTAACCAATTTAAGGCATATCTTAGAGTGTGAGTGAGAGATCGAGAGCTCGTAGTCGCCCACATGTCAATTTTTTTTGCGTTCTTTTGAAAATTGAGGACACTGCATCTTCCCTCATGTTAACTCAGCCGGATCTATATCCACCTCTGTTTTCTAAACCTTGTATCTATTTCAGTATTTTATAACCCGGCCTTATACTTTGGATCAGTGCAACCTAAAAGAATTGCATTCCAAATATTAAAGAAAGTGTGTCATACTTAAATGCTGCGCACAAGGTCAAAATTTATGCCACATTTGCACACAAAGCGATTGCTTCCTACATTTTTATTAGCTTTGTTGGCTGCGCTTGTACATTAGCTTATTAGCCCAAAGAGGAAAGAAGTCAATCACATGGCATCTAGAATTAATAAAAATGATTTGCTAAACTCAAACCATGCTTCAGACCTTGAAAGAAAGGGGTTATTGACATTAAATGTGGCATATTTGTGATCTCTCAGGTTTACAGAGATGTGTCATAACAAGAGAAAATAACCAGTGAGGGGCAGCTGAGTGGATAAGTATGCCTTAATAAAGTCAAAATTAGGAATATTAGCAGAAGAGTTGATGTTTTAAAAAGGTAAATGTAGCTCAAATGCTCACTCATTACATAGGCCTATCATAATGTCTAAGCTTCGGACCCACATAAACGGAGGACTCTCAGGTGATCAATTATAATGAATTTATTGAAAAGGTGAGCAGAGTGATCCGGCAACAGGAAGCAGTGGGCAAAGGCAATGTACAGTGGGGCAACAGGAACAGCGGGGCAGCGGGAAACGGCAGGAGACTCTGAGCACAAGACGACGTGGGAGACCGGAGACTTCTGAGGGTGAGGACAGGGCAGGTGAGTAGATGAATTATGGAGAGACAGTAATGTTGGAACGATCTTACTTTGGCAGGATGAGTGGTTGAGTCCTTTTCAGCAGTGATCCGGTGGAGAAGTTTTCCAGGGGGTGTGTGCGGCAGATGAATGGAATGCTGGAGCGGGCAGACCGAGCTGAGCCAAGAGGAGCGGGGAGACCAGATGGATGTGGCAAACCAGAGAGAGATCTTGAGAGGGATTGAGCACTGGAGATGACGGGAACCTAAGGTGAGGGTTGTCAAGGGCATGGGAAGGCAGCAACAAAGTATCAAAATAATATTAACTCAAAAAACTAGAAAAGGCAACTGGAGGAAACTGAAAGCTACAAAATGGCACTGAGGACTTGAGATTATTGGGAGTAAACCAACACTCAGGCGTTGAGTAACTGATCCACCACTCCTCTTATACTGGCTCAGCTCATCAACGCCAACTGGGCGCACCTGGAGTTGAAGGCGCTCCAGCAGAGAGACAGAGAACTGGCGATCCCCTGTGGACAACCTGGAGAAGAGGCTGAAAAGAACTCACTCTGACAGTACCCCCCCGCACTCAAGGACCACCACCCGGCGGTCCAGAAGATGAGGAAGAGGCCTCAAATTCATCAATAAGGCTGGGGTCCAGGATGAAGGAGCATGGGTACCCAGCTACGCTCCTCAGGACCGTAGCCCTCCCAATCGCACAGGCGACCCCCTGTGGACAACCTGGAGAAGAGGCTGAAAAGAACTCACTCTGACAATGCCAATAATTTGCTGAACCATGATGAAGATGGAATATAGCTGCAGAAGACCACACCACGCGGCTTCCTGTTAGTTAAGAACATAAAACTGAGGGTACCGTTCGAGGAGGCTCGCACAAATTTAACAACAGATTGTAGAAACATTTCCTGGCACCACTACGCTGATTGTGGCGTTGAAGATGTTTGTTAATTTTTTAGATAAGCATTGCTGCTAATATTGCTGTCCATCCCTGTAGTGTAAACATCTTCTGAGATGTTACGAAGCTCAGAACATCACAAACGGATTTCTAAAACATGTAGACGAATTAACGGTACCCTAGTGACCTCCAAAGTCATCAGGTCTCAATCCAATTGACATTTCAATCCTTCTGCAAGGTCGTTCCATCCATGCGGAAGTGTAACCTGTGGAGAGTCGAGCTGCAACAATTCAAACACAGTTCTAATGGCAGAGGTAGTGAAACTCAAAGCATTACCTGGGACCTTTTTGCCTCACCAGTCAACATTACATCAAACACAAAAGGCAAGAAAAATGTCCAACGAGTCATACATCAGACCTGAAAAGTTATTTGCACAGAGAAGTAGTTGTTAAAATCTTTTGAAACCAGAGGAAGAATGATGCGGGGCACAAAGCCACATTTGTTGTGAGTGAAAAAGCTGTCAGATGCATTTTACACTTCCAAAAGTGGGTTACATAAACAAGCTTGTGAAAATCTGAACTCTGTTCTGATCATGTATATCAGGGTGTGTATGAATTTCTGTATTTGGATGCCTATGAAGTAGATAATTCCCAAAGAAACTATAAACTACAATCAACAACAACTAGCTTTGTGCATTCATTTTTGTTTTAACCATTAAGCATACAAAAAATGGGATTTACTACAGTCACCTTTGTACAGAGGGGTATGTGACAGTTACCATTGATCACTGTGGGATTCAGCTGTTTGAGGTCAACCACAGGCTTTGATCTATGTTTTATATTTTCAATACTCTGGGTTCTAGAAACGGTTTGAAATGTTTCTTTGCCTTTTAAACAAGTTAGGTAATGGGTGTCGGAATTGGATGTTCTCCACTGACAACACCTTAGTATTTTACCTCATTCCTATTCACAAAATGCCTTTGACCGCAATCAATTATCAGTAATAAATCCCAACAAGTTTGGTGGTTAGCAGAGTTGTGTTACTCTAGATAAGAGTTGTGTTTTACTTTGATGCATTGTGTGACCACTAATTGGTCGATTGCTAACAAACCCGCTGGACTGATCAACAAGTTGTGTCATGCCAATTGAGCAGGTATGAGATGTGGGACAATTGAGAATTTGCATTATGGAGATATACCTGACATATCTTTAGGTACTCACGAAGAATTAAGGCAATTCAAACACAAAATCGAAAGAGTCTAAGTTTAGTTTAATGTACACATCTAACAATCCTAAAATGTTCTTTTAAAGCCTAAAACCTACTCAGAAAAAATCAGCAGGTTCAGGTCCAGCTTATTTCTAAAAGCTCCCAGTTTGTCCTTTTCCCCGTGCCTCTCTGTTCGCATTGTCAATAACAGCGTGGAGTTTGTTGCCCTCTGTTAAAACTCACTGTGACTCTTGGACTCCATCCTAAACTACTTTGGTTTCTCTGTTTATCATTATTGTGATATGTTGAAACAGGCCTGATCCAATACACAAGATCTGATTACACAACCTGGCAAAAACAAAAACTGCCACAAATAGTCTTTGTGCAAACACCTCAGGAAGACAATGGCGAATGTAAATACTTGACTTCTCTGATATCCAGCACCATGGAGGGCTATGCATAAGCTCAGCCCAGACCCACAAGCCATGTTCAAACAGCAAAATTTCCAGTGGTAATGAAAGCTTCTAAAATTAATTGAAATATTTATGAGCTTTGAAAGAAAATACTTTTCTGTCGCTAAAGAGACTAAAACGTTGGGTTGTTTGGGACATCAAAATAATAAATACATATTTTTTTCTATAGAAGGACATACTCTCTTACAATACTCTTACCCTTTTTTGCAGACTTTCACAGTTCATTTGCCAGTATTGTCCAATGTTTAGGTCCATTTACACAGCAAATGACAAAATCTTACTCTTAATTTTTTTTTGTGTAGTATCTAGTGACAATATCTTAGTACCATTGAAATAAGACAAAACTAACTTACTTTACAAATAACTTCTCTGCAAGCTATAGGAGCTTGTTTTAATTCAATACTTCTTGAATATTTATGATAATTATTGGTTCCATTGGCAGATGTAGCTTTATTATGCCTCCCCACCGTATGATGCTGCGACCACTGCTATATTTCAGTGTGAGGACGGCACATTCAGCGTGCTAATATTGTCCTACACATAACATATAGCCCCAAAAGTTATATTTTGGTCTCCTTAGGCCACAGTATCGTTCTCCATGTTTGATGTGTCAGCTACATGGTTTGTGCCAGAGTACAAACTCAATTTTTAATTGGCCGTCTTGCAAGAACAAGTACATTTCTTGCCAAGGTTGATACAATTTAGAATTGACATGCATGTTTGTCCTGTGAATGGTTTCTTTCACTTCTAACATTAGCTCTGGATGTCTGCAGGTCCTACAGAGTTACTTTAAAGCACATTCTTAGATTAGTGTTTTTTTTTCTTTAGTTTTCAGCAGTGTGAACTAAACAGTTTTACAACTACTGTTCCGCAACTTTATCCCCAACCTCCCTGAGGTTTTTCTGGGTCTTTTTGATGCTTTTTGTTCACTGATGTTCTTCAACGAACCCGTTAAAGGATTCAAAGTGCAGGTATATTTATACTGAGAAGACATTAGCGCACTATGAACAGCTAAATAGATTTTTTATGGGTATTGTACTAAAATGATTTAAATAAATAAAAACAAAAACATGACAAACTTTTCATATTTCGTCTGTGAAATGTTTAAGTGAACACTTCTTGAATATTAGTAAATAATATAGTTATTGTTTGATCAGTCTCATGAAAATACACTGAAGTTGTAGTTATAGTGGGATCACATTTGAAAGACCTGAAAAGCCTGCTGCTTTCATATTTTAAGTAAAAATATCTACCCAAACAGATTATTGCATTTCCAAATACAGAGATGTGTTGGTTTTTAAGTCTTCAATTCAACCCAGGGCTACTGACTTATTGATATATGCGTAGTCATGTAAAACATGCAAGGACAAGCAGATCAATCACACTGAAGAGGCAGGAGCAAATCTGATCACAGAAACACACACACAAATGAAAGCTGTTGAATATGCATAATGAGACACTTATCGATATCGCAGATAAGTACCATAGTTACCATGGTGACAGACCCAGTTCAGGAGACTGAAAGTCTCGCATTAAACTTGACGTTACCTTGAGCAGCCA
>JAVLVB010000078.1:3876762-3925392 GCA_032876305.1 Orestias chungarensis | reverse complement strand
ATATATATATATATATATATATATATATATATATATATATATATATATATATATATATATATATATATACATGAAAAAAAGGCTCCATGGTACAGTTTAACTGGGAAGGTAGTTTATCTGTTTTATTTACCACCGTGGTTTGCAGTGGCTGCTTACTGCTAGTTATGTTGTTTTGTCGGCCTTCAGATTATTTGTTTACATGTTTGTGTACATGTTAATGAATTAATTTATTTTCCGTACAAACAAAATATTCATAAAATGCCATATATAAACTAAAGCAAGTCAATCATACAAGCTATGTTTTTGGAAATGTTTTGGAACAACAACGACATAATAATGAACTGATGCGTAGTGTTTTGTACATGTGATGAAAATATGTGAAACACGGGCATATACAAACATAATATAAGTTAGCCAGTTATAAAAACATTAAAACAAGAAAGTAACCTATTCAAGTTTTGTCTATTTTCCCTTAAGATAACATAAACCTAAAATGTTGACGTTCAAGATGGCAGCATGTTGGAGCAGCTCTGTTAGTTTTGATTTGTTCCTTTAGTAAACCTAATTTTGGTTTGAGACTTTCCTTTTTCAGGCAATCATTAACTCTGGGTGTCAATACAGGGTAACTGGAAGGTTGTGTACCTTTGCTCTTTTTTTTTTGCGTCGGACAGTTGTTTAAAACCATGTCCATTGCAAAAATGTATTTCTTTTTTTTCTTTTTTTTTTACAAACAGTAACAGTTTATTAGCATCTCGAAATTAGCCTTCTCCTCCATCCATCATAGTGGGCGAAGATCATGTCCTTGACTCCAATGCCTCTCTAAGTCTAACTGGCTTTCTAATTATATGGTGAGACCGAGATATAAAGGGGAGTGGCAAAAGCAAACAAGGTGGATCAACAGTGCTTCTCAGAAATTAAATTAAAACATCACCATGAGACTTTCCTAAAGCAACAATCTCACTAAGAGGGCTCTTCAGATACCTTGCAAGACCTACTGCCTACTCAGCATCACCAATTAATCTTTGAAATCACTTGGATGATATTGTTTATTTCCCTTTGTGATAAGTATTTTTATTTATTTATTGTATTTATTAATTAAGATGGCTTTCTATAGTCTTCCACACTACATTCTAAATGAAACAAAAATCCTCATAAACTTTGCAATAGTAGTTTAAAGAGGAACCCTTTTAACAACAAAAACAAGGTGTACAAGCTTGAGGAGTTGACTTTAGCAATAAGTAGTAATGCAAGATCAATGTAAACCTCCTTCACAGACATACCAACCTTTGTAAATGAAACGGTTTGAAAAAAGAAAGTGGTGTTGAGTTAAAGTCTAAAGGTTTACGACACCTTCTTTTGTCCCTTTATGTCAAAGACGTATAATGCGATGCATCAAACTCACCAAGCACACCAAGGCGATAGTTCATGGTGACAACTATCACGTTTCCGTAGGCAGCAAGGACGCTTCCATCAAACATGTTCCCTGAGCCCTCCATGTAGGAGCCTCCATGGATAAAGAGCATAACTGGCTTCTTTCGATGGTCTCGAATATCTGCAAAGATTAAAAAAAATAATATATATATATATATATATATATATATATATATATATATATATATATATATAGTTTATATATAGTTATAGTATATATAGTATATATATAATATATATAGTTATATATACTTAGTCAAATGTAATGATATAAATGCAAATATGCAGGTATCAACTTAACAGACAAAAGCTTACTGTATAAAACTGGTCAAATTTTTGTTTGAGAAATAAACAAAAGAGGTTTCTGACAAATATGAAAGAAGACAAAATATGAATAAAACTAACTGTTGTCTAGATTCTGTTGATTTTTATCTTGATTACCTCAGTGTGAGACATGCCTGCCAAAGAAAACGAAAATCTTTTTTGATAAATGAAGACGTATAATGCGTATTATTCAAAGTGAAGAAAACTCAAGTATTACTATATACAGTTTCACTAAAACATTTAATATGAATTGTGATGAAGTACCTGGATAAAAAAAGGCTGTTTGAATACAATAAATCTGGCCAAATCTTCATTTTATTTAGTTTGTGAGGGGAGATTCACCTAATTCAAAGGGGCAAGGAAAGAGACAGCAATGTGGCAAGATGGAGTTTCCAGCAGCTGTTTAGAAATGATTGCTCTAGTCTTCCCCCTTAGAAGACTTTCAATAGATAATGGGGAGGGGTAAATGAAGAAATACAACATTGTTGTATTTTGGTATCAAAAATGTTAGATGTCTTTTTAAAAATAAACCACAGTAAACATCTGCTTTATTTATATGGAGACTGCTGTTTTTGAAATGTTTGCCAATGTTAATCACTGATAAAACGGCACTAAAGTCAGTAACGGAGGCAATCCATCTACCTTTTCTTTTAAAATAACAGTTAAAGCTTTTTTTTTAGATAGTGCTGACTAATCTTCTCCCCTCCTAGTGTAAAAATAAATAATTTTTTTTCGAAACTGTTCCTATATGGTATATTATCAGTCCTAACAAAAATAAATGGATTGGCCACAAGATGCTGTAAATTTGTTACAATTTGCTATGTTTTTGAACTGTACCTGTTGTAAATCCATTTCTAAATGGTTGGGTTAAAGTACTTTGTGTATGTGAGTATTGTGTCCTCTATACTTCATCTGTGATGCCTGTTTCTCCCTTCCTCAACAGCTATGGTATCTTCCTGCACCCTTATTCCCCTCAACGTGTGGAGCAAGTGGTGCAGGCAGTTCCGATGCCTTATCTGTTATTGGTGTCTTTCCACCCATGAGTATGTTGCTATGGTTTACTCAGTCAGCTAGTTTGCCCCCCCCCCTCCCATCGACAACTCCTCCACTCAAGAACCCCCCCTCTAGCGTCTGTGGTATGTTTGGAGCGTCTGAGCGTGGTCGAGGCTGAGAAAGCTGCCAGAGCAACCCAGTTAGGCTGAGCGTCTGCACTGTGCAGGCCCTGTGGATAATTTGTATGAAAGGCAGACCAAGTGGAAACATAAATAACAGCCACAGCATCTGTTTACCCTGATGAGCTTCAGTGCTCAAAGAAAGGAGGGAGACGGGAAGATAACAGGAGAGAAAGAGAGCTGGGGTAGAAGAAAAGAGGGGGGGGGGGTGCAAGATAGAAACAGAGAGGAAAGATGAAAATAGAGCAGCATGAGAGAAGTGATGGGTAAAGAAAGGGAATTGAAGGTTCACAAACATGAGAAAGGAAGATATCAAGGATGTAAAAAAACAAATACAGTAAAAGCAAGACACACATGACAAGGTACGCTAATGAACGCTGAAATTCACACAGGATTCACACCGTATTCACACAGACACACACACACACACACTCACACAAACTCTTGCATAGGCAGCTGCGATGTTGAGTCGCTATGGAAACTGCTTCTCACTAATAGAACTGCACCAGCCATTCCAACGCACCGACTGTTGCCGTGGTAACAAATTCCACTCACGTATTTGCACACCCGCCTGCATCACCACCTGAATTTCAGGTTACACATGCACTGGGGTCGCGTCACTCGTGGCGGTATATGGGTGTGTGTGTGTTGGGGGGGGATACAGGCATGCAGAGTTTTCCTTCTTTATTTTCCATCGTTAGTTAAAACATACGTGTGACACGAGCAGGCTGGAAATAAAATAAATAAAAAAATAAAACTAACAAATAAAAGAAAATAACATTTCAAGTCACACACCCACTCATGTTTGTCTTCTCTTTGGTGTATTCTGAGAGTCGGCTGATTTCCCAGAGGATATGTAAACAAGTTCAATTATTTTGACGTTACCAAGACAGTATGGAGGAGTGACGTATTAGCCGGCCGTCATCAGTCACACTCAGAACATCGCTCAGAATGTAAATTAAACCTGGAGAGAAAGGAACCCACAGAAACTGCCTGTGTCTACATCTATAAGAGCAAATGATCAGAGTCTTTAAGACTGGAGAACTGTCAGGCTTTTTGTCACCATAAAGTGGTCTATAATGACCTTCTTTAGGGATTTGTTGTTGAAATCTGAAGTTCAACATATATGAATAATGTTTCTCCTTTTTCTACAGTTAAGAGATCTGATTTGACAAACGAGAGAACACAATCATGATTTTTACGTTTTCAAATTAACTCCCCTGAATGCTTCAGTCGTCTCTCTCCGTTCAGATTGCGCTTCCAAAAGGTCAGCAGGAAGTCTTTGCCTGCATAAACGTATGCAACCACACATGGCCATATGCCTACAGATGTCCCACAGGAAACCTTCTATGACAGCTCATCTGTACTGTTAATCCTTTGCTCAAACACATATGGATGTTACCAAGGCATTAGCGTACAGTATATGAAGTTTAGAAGGGAGTCCTAAAGAGGGAATGTCAAATTTGCAGCATTTTAGATGGGAGCAACAGTTTTTTTATAAACCCTTCATAATTATCAATGGCCCACCTGCTAGACATGTAAAAATTATAACGATACAGTTACAAAAATAAAATCAAAACAATCGAAAAAAGGCCAACCATTATTTTATGACTGGAAAGAAAGGATATTAAACTAAAACAATGTATCTTGTTTTTTATTCATTATTGTTTTGTTTAAATACCTTCAATTAAATTATTTTTGTGCTCCTCTAACAGAGTTCCCCACTCTATATCTTTTAGCCCATTCCTCATTTTTTGGACGTGAAATGTTGGAGTTGTTTTCTGCATGTTTAGGCCCAGCACGTTTCATTTTTCTACAATTTGTCTCAAACATCCAGGAATGATTAGGATATCATGGAAGCTTCTGGGTGAATGTTTGCGCGTCTGCCTAAAGCAAGCGTAAAATATTTGAGCTGTGATTGAAAGGGTTATGCTTTGCACAGAAAACCCACTTTGTATTGCCAAAAACAACGCCGAGCATGTTGGTGGAACATGTTGGTGGGCTTTTTTGTCCCGGTTTTGGGAACTGACGGAGGATTAAATTATGTAAATAATTTAATAATGAGTCAAAGAATGTGTTTAAAACAATAAGGACTGTATTTTAACTGTAGAAAATTACATTTTAGAATGGACAAGCCAAAATGTTGTGGGGTCACAGATTTCCAGACAGTCTGAATTTTTGCAAGATTGCTAATATTACTAAGTTCTTTTGTAGAGCTACTGTAGCGTAATAGGTGCTCTGATGCACAAGCGCAAATAGAAGCTATTAATCAGGAAACTTGCAAAACGGATGAAAAAGTAGACATAATTGGTTATTTCTGATCATGAAAATGCTTACAGACGGGTTTGAATAACTTTAATAACTACTGCACTAACTGCATCAGGCCTAACTCTATGCCAGAAGCCAGAAGCAAAGATAAAAATCAGCATAGAAACATCTGCTAAAAGTACATCTTATAAAAAAAATTTATTTTTGGTTTTTTTGAACTTTAAATTATCTCATTTAGGCATTTAAAGGTGTATCACCCTGTATTGAAAGGCCAAGTTTTCCTGGCCCAGCCCTTTACTGCATGTCTTTCCTTTCTCTTTATGCCATCTTTCCCGTCTATCAGCTGTCAAATAAAGGCCACCACTGTTGCAAAAAAAGGCCCTCTGTAACCCTTTAAACCCCAGAAACAAAGTAACTTTCACATTTTCATTTTTTTTAACCATTTTTCTTACAAGGAACTGGCAAGTTAAAGAATACCAGATTGCTTGTACATAGAAATGTGTAAATTCTTCCTGATCATGTCCTGGTTGTTTATTTATGCTTTAATGGTCTTGCCATGTTTAGTACAGTTCTCAATGTACATTATTGTTTTTAAAGTGTTGTTATACATGTTCATAACTTTGAGTTTAGTTTTTGACTTTGTTGTATGCTTTCAGACATATCTGCATGGATGAAAGATCATCATCTTCAATTTAACCTCCAAAACTGAACTGCTTGTCATCCCAGCTGAGCAAACTATTGATCCTTATATCAGTATCCAGTTAGACTCCCTATTTGTGGCACCCACAGAGGTGGTGAGAAACCTGAGCGTCATGATCAATGACCTTTGAGGATTATGTTGCCTCTGTCGCTCAATCGTGTCGCTTCTCTTTATTCAACATCAGGAAGATTAGGCCATATCTAACTCAACATGCGACACAGCTCCTAGTACAGACCTTAGTCCTCGACTTCTGCAATGCCCTCCTAACCGGTCTTCTAGCCTGTGCTGAGAGACCGTTACAGATTATCTAGAATGCTACAGCCAAGTTGATTTTCCACCAGCCAAAGTGAACACATGTTACACCCCTATTCACTGAACTCCATTGACTCCATTATGGTGGCATGCAGAATGTTTGACGGCTAGGCGTCCATCTGCCTCAACACCCTCTTAAAGCCCTATGTCAACTCCCGCCCTGGCCGTTCCTCCAAGGAGCGCCAACTAACACGGCCACTGCCCTGCAAAGGTCAATCTAGGCTTTTCTTACCATTGGTCCTACGAGGGTGGAACTTACGTGCACAATAAGAACATCAGATTCTCTTTCCACCTTCGGAGAATATCTCTTATTTTCCTAAGCTGTGTTTTAATTGAATGTTGTAGGTAATATTAAATGCTCTTCCAGGATACTGCATGTTACTTAGAATTTGTAAACTGTGTTTTAGTTCAATGTTCAAACCTCTTCTGTAAGTCGCTTCGGATAAAAGCATCCGATAAATGCATAAGTGTAAATGTAAACGCTTTCCTTTGTGAGTTTCGGTTTCTTCTCCTCATCTGATGAAATCACTCCTGTTTTCCCCCATTGATTTGTAGTTTCTGTTGTTTTTAGCATAAACCTTGTCTTGTTCTCCTCCACAGCTGTTCCAAATTCCACTGATTCAGCTCACCTGGATTCAATGTCACTCTTCAGCCTTTCTTTAGTACATAAACTTAAATACTGTTTTAATAACTCATTCCTAGTTTCTACCATTCTCCTGCCTGCTTATAATGTCCACTTGTTTCCAACCGATGAACCTTTTTTGTTGTTTTAGGGCGACAGAAGACACTAAATATCTTCTCTCTGACCTTCATGTTAGTGAATAAACAAACACAGATAATAATCTCACATGACTGATGATTTTGTCAATCGTTGTGTTCAAATAGAGTCAACATTTTCTTAGAGAGGAACATTGAGGTAACTCCCTATTGACAAAAAATATACACAAATGACCTTTTCTGGTTGTGAAATTTGTAAAATGCATTGTATTCTTAAAAATGAGGCTAATGAGGAGTTTTAATGCAAGACCAGGCAGACAAACTTACCTGGTGATAGTACTAAATAAAATATATTACATGCTTTGGTTGAGGCTAACCCAGTCATAATCTTTGTTTGTGTTTTGAGAAATGAAAGTGGTTAGATAACTGAAGTCAGAAAATGTGAGGTAACTGGAGGGAGGAACAAGCCCAGTTTGAGACCTTCATAGCTAACAAGGAGCTCACTGTCTTTCCAGCCTGCTTAAAAAAACACTGACACATTATTCCCTCCTGTCCATACCACCTAACCTGAGACTACAGTCCCTAACTCCTATTCCTAATAGTAATGTCTTACCTTCCTACGCAAAATGCCTACTTTCTTCTTTGCCATTCCACGGCTCCTCTTTCATTCATTTCCTTATGGTAATTTCCATTGATCTGGGTGTAAAAGGCTGAAAGCTGAATTAGCGCTTTTCTCTCAGCACCCAAACCCACACATAAGCGGTGCGGTTTCTTACAAACGACATTCAAATAAAATGTCTTTAAAACAATGTTTGGAGCAATCCAAGCTCGAGTAATTAAGTAAAAGCTCAACTGCAGCCCAGCCCTCGTGATCCCGTCAAGATCCGTCAGCTGTGGACATAAATGTCAAGCTCTACCGGTGTCCTTCTCCATCTACCCTCTCACTCTCAGTTTCTCCACATCCCTCTTACTTTCAAAGCTCTATAAATGTCATTTCATCATGCACTTGTCTTCAGTATGAGTGCCTTTTCCACCACTCGCCCCTCTTTGTTGCCATCCCCAGTGTTCCAGTTTTTCCTTTTTCTTCTTTCACTCTTTTCCTGTCATTCCCCTCCTCTTCTTTACAGTCCTTCATGAATCCCTCCCTCTGTTTTCACCGTCAAGGAATCACAAAATTGGATTAGTTCACGGTGGCTCTGTTTTGTCTGTTTTGCAGGTTTGCCTTTCTCCGAAAGGATAGTTCAACACCCAAATAGAAACTCAGCACAACTAAAATGGTACGATGATGTAGAAATAGAGAACATGCTCAGAAGAGAAAATGTGCAGCGCATAAGATTATAGAGATGCAGGAAAAAAAGAGTGTGCACACTACTATGGAATAGTAATGTTAACGGTTTAGCTTATTGTAATATTCTTTGTTATATATTTTTTAGGATGTCAGTTTCCAACACAAAATACCATAAAAGAAAGATTTGAGAGGAAAGGCATACATGGTTTTCAGCTGAAATAAAATGTATTTAGTTTCCTTCACTCTGAAGCTTGTAAGTAATATGTAGCACAGTCAATTGCCTTTTGAAGACAACCTATTCGTAAATAGAGCTCACCTGGCTTTGATTTAATATGAATGAGAAACCTCCATGACAAAACCAGACACATTTTAACACACCTGGCCAAGAAGTAACTTTAAAGGAGTTTATGACTTAATGGTGCAATGGTGACAAGAAAGCCATCATTGCGAAATTAAAATGACATCCAGCCAGAAGAAAATGTTATTTGCAGACACTTTATAAAATCTGCCTAGGCTGAAAGGTATAGCAAAAAATAATGTACCAATATTTTTTGTCTAAAGTGATATGGTTCAGATATGCCACCTGATTTGAAGCACTATTTGCACTGAAAGGTAAAGTAGAACAAGCATACATTTGCCTAAGAGTTTTGATTTGGAGATATAAAGAAGTGGAAATGATTAAGCAAAAAACAACGCCTTTGCTGCTGTGAGAGTGTCGAAAAAGTTCAGAATGTAGATGTTTTTGCTGCATCAGTCAGCATTAGACTGGAGAACACATAGCAACAGCAAATAAATCTACTCGTGAAATGAATGCTGGTTCGGGGAAAGACAACAGGGAGGACAATAATCGAGCGGAACATTTCACGAAAACTTTAGTGGCAGAGGAAAAGCGCAGGTGAATAAGGAGCGAATATTGATTTTGAGAGATGCATCACACAGGGCAGCAAGAAAATCAGCATGTGGCTGATCAGCCACATAGCAACAAAGAAAGGAGAGAAAATTAGCTTCCTGTGCAAGTACCCAAAAAGAAGCAGTTATTAAAAGTAGGCAATGATGAACGACTGTTTTGTGGATAGCTTTTATTTATCTGACTGCGTGCCTGCGACAGAGAATTGCAGATTTGTGTACTAATCAAAGCAGTTGAGGGTGAAAGATGTGATGTCCACATAGACTGATGATTAACAAAACAGATGCAAACAGCACATTTTCAACAGTTCTTTTTCTTGTAAAAAAAGAAAGAAAAGAAAATACATGCATGTAAAATACCTTCATCCCTTGGTCTGTTCATGGTGGACTCATCCTGTTTTTTTGTTAGCGGACCTGAAAAGTGGAAAAAGCAAACAGAATGTGACATTTCAGAAACAGGTTTTTTTCAAACAGGTGAAATATTTTGCTATAAAATAACCTTGGTGTCTCTTTACAAACAATAACTTTTCTTTTCTCTTTGCGCCAAACCAGCTTTCTTTAGTTTCATTCCATGAAATTCATACAGATTGGATGTTACTTAATATTATTATATGCACTTAAGTCATTTTTTATGACAAAATAATTAAGGGACTGCTTTAATAAATCAAAATTACATTTTTTGTAAACTCATCAAACCAAGTGCTAGATCAATCTGATGAAAATTAACAAAATTTGTTGTTTAGCTTTGCTGTATGAAGTATTTGGATTTTACGGAAGGGTCTGTCCAGGGTAATGAGTGTTGTTTTTTGTGTGGGTCCCATTTGTGTCAGTGATGAACCGAGATGGTGCTTCCCATGCAAGAACCATCCCTGACACGACCTAGCTCTCATTTGTTTTAACTGCTTTGGTAAATGACCCCGGAGACCTCTTCTTGTCAATCCCTTTTATTCCAATCAAACCAGAGCCGTCGCTTCTTTGTAAGAAAAAAATCAATAGTCAGAAATAAGCTGTTTAGGAGCCAGGAAGAAGCACAGATATGCCAAGATGCTTCATGCTCTCTACCGATTTAAACCAAGGCACTTCTCTGACTACAATCAATAAATGCTGGACATATTTGATAACAAATACTATCTTTAGAGGCACTTTGAGAATTTGGGAGGTAATCACCAAACAGTGGGCTGGGTTTGACCTAAGCACATCCTGCAAAGTCTTTTGACAAGATTTCCCACATCAGGTTCAAAGAGGAGTCTCACATTAAGCTTTAATGGTAACAACAGTTAACTGCTCCATAGGGCATAGCTGGTAACAAGCATTTATCGCAGTGACCAACCAATGCCCTGCTGTGTCACTCTCTGTTAGCCCTGACTGATAAAGATCCCATTGGGTTTTTTTTTTGTTGGTTTCAGTCGCGATATTTTCTGTCATGCTCAGCTACTGTCCACAGGACATCTAAAGGTCATTATGCCATTTATGCTCGCACGCCCAATGCTCCGTACAAATAGAAAGCTGACACAACTGTTGATGGGGCTTTGGTATATCCGAGGATTTAATCAACATGTGTTAAGAAAGACGGGAAACGAACTTGTTGTAAAATTATTCCCTGCATTTAGACTTGTATCACTTAATATCAATTGGTTTTCAATCTATTTTTTATACATAAAATGAAATCTAAAAAAGTGCAAAGTGCATTATCCATCCATTCATCCATTATCTGTATACCCTTGTCCCTATTGGGGTCGGGCGGGTCTGCTGGCACCTATCTCCAGCTTACAACCGGCAAGAGGCAGGGGTACACCCTGGACAGGTCGCCAGTCCATCGCAGGGCAAGCATTACAGCCTACTTTGCGAAAACAACTCAGAATTGTACTTGGTACATCTATGAACAATAACAGCCTTATATGGACCTACCAAAACGGCAGATGAGGGAGAATGGTGCACCATCTTGTGGATTGTTGGCAAAAAAGAAGCAATTTTTGAAAGAAAACCATGTCCAATTTAGAGTTTGCCATGAAGGGGACAGAACAAACCTGGAAGAGGATTTAAACCCACATGGAAATGCTTTGTGTGGCAAAGACTTAAGAGACTTCCACACCAAAAACAGGATTCACAGAGTGTATTATAGATGTTTCCAGTCGACCCTGGGGAAATGAACCAAAACAGAACACAGATGGCGCTGCCCTCTGGTCATCTACAGCTGAGTACAGTGCAAATAAGTCAGTTTTTAAAATACCTTCTAGATGAAAGTTGACGATAGCTTTTCATGTGCTACTACTAAAAGAACAAAATTTGGTATGGTGAGAGAGAGGGGAAGAGAAAAAAGAACATAAAGGAACATTTTTGGTGATATCCTGTGATTGTGGGGTTTAAGAAGCTATGTGAACACACTGGCTAGCTGTCTTCTGCTTGGTAGGGAGCAATTTGATGGACATATATCCTTTCTTAAATATTAACTTTAACCAAAGCACAGAACAAGGTCCATGGAAATATATATTCCAAGGTAGTTGCTTTCTTACACATGAGCTTTTTATGTTGTGACTTTTGTTGTTAGAGTTACAGAACAGCAAGTAAAAAAGTACTAAATCATTGAACAGCTGTACATGTGCATTCAAAGGTTTAGAGAAAATTAATGCGACTTAATGCAACAGGTTGGCCTGTCGAGTTTATTTTATATTTTAGCACTATAATGAAGTTTCATCTTAGTCAAACATCCCTAACTTTTTGTAAGCATTGTATACTGAATGACAATCTATTGGTAGGGTAAAAACCTACAAGTCAATGTTTAGTTTGTAAATATTACATGACAGTATGACAGAGGTATCTGATAACTTTTACAAAGGGCTTTATTGATGCAAAATAAAAGAAAAAGTCTAAACACTTGGCCTGTTACACAAAATATATTTAGGTTTTCCTGTTCCATGGATTTGGATACTTTTGAAAGGCACTGTAGTGCAACTGTCCATCATGTGTTGATGTCATCCTCAAAACCACAAAGAAGTATGTTATCTTATCTCCACTGGAGTATTTTGATGTGTTTCACTTTCATTTGGTTTGTTAAAAGGTTTATGGCTAATAAGATGAAATAAGATGAAATTTCTAAAACATTGCAGCGATTCTCACAGTGAGATGGTGGCATGTACCATTTTAACTGTGCTGCACATCTATTGAGAAAGGAAATGCAAGACTTCACCGCATTCCAAAATTGTACGGCTGCTTTCTTACTTATCCATCTGTATAAATTTGGTTTCCTTATATAAAATGTTTATCTCCCTTCTTAATGGGTACAGATCAATGCAGAGCGGATTAACACCTCCTCTCAGCACAACCATGTTGGCGACTGAACCAGGAAGCACTTGCTGCCATAGCAGGAGATGGTACAGCCATAGGTCCTGGGGTAGAAAAACAGTTCGATGTCCTAGTAATGGATAGAAAGGCCCATTAGTCCACTAGATTATCAGTGATACCTCACTACTTAGCACCACTCTAAAACCACACCTTTCCGACAAATGGAAACGACTCGGGTTACAGTTCAGTTTGCGTTCCTTCTCAAGTAGGGAAACTATGTCTCAGCATGAGCACCACTCAGCCAGTCACATCCTGTAACAGAAAGTCAGATCAAATTGTAGGGCCTTATTCTTTGGTCAAACAGCCCAAGTCCATATTTTTCTGCAGGATTTAGGTTATATTTTTGTAACACACCATCCCAAAATGTATATGTAATGTATGATTAAAGTAAATATTCAATTTATTGCTTTTTTGTAAGTTGCTCACTTATAAAGAGGTGAGCAGGTTTTTTATTTTAGATGACAGTTTTAACGTAGACAAAATATCAACAAAAAAAAAACAATTATATCAGTGGAAAAAGCCTTTAATACTTAAGTGAAATCTGACTTGAAACTGGCAAGCGCACTGCAACTTCCGGCACAAGTAAGAGTCCTCCCATGTGTAGAAATATCCAGATAGCTCAGCAATTATTGGGTGTAACAGAGAATGATAAGAGGCTGAGTACAGAGAGTTGCTGGACCGCTTTGTGTCATGGTGTGGAAACAATCACTATTTTACTACTATTTGACCAACATAATGGAGACAATTGTAGATTGTAAAAGAAACTGAGTAGAGTAAAGCTGTATTTTCATCAACGGAAAGTAATTGGGGGTGATAGAGGAGTATAAATACCTCTGTGTTCACCTGGACAACAGACCGAACTTCTTGTGGAAGATTAGGTCCTTCAGACTTTTCAGCAAGATGTTGCATATCACCTACATGTCTAATGACCAGACTGTAATCTCTACTGCCATCTGTTGGAGTAGCAGCAATAGAGTTAAGGACTCAAAAAGGATCAACTTAAAACAAGTTCTGCTCTGGTGACTACTGAGGAAATACCGGAGACGATGGTAAAAAAGAAAGGTTCTTTATTAAATCCAGAAAATTATACACAACCCTAAACTCTATCTTAATTAAACTGCTTTACAAGTGGCTTCAGTCAGAGACTAATCATAATTTGCTGCAATGCAGGCTGCAACAGGAGATCCTTCCTTCCTGCAGCTCCCAGCATCAACATCAAGTATTTGAAAAATCTTGCATAAAAGGAGTTACAACCCCTTTGGGAATAAAACGTATTTCTTTCAGATATGTCCTGTACCAGGTCAACAAAAGAAACAAGAGTTTAATTATTTGGTCTAATCTGACCGTATCACATTCTCCCAATCCTTCTTACAGTCATTCTGACGTTCAATGGTAAAGCTGAAATCTCCATTACAACTCAGTGTGTTACTAATTGTGTCTCTGATGAATGTGGCCCTAACTGCCTTTAGATTATTACCAAGCTCCTCCTAGTTAGGTTTGAGATTATTTTCCTCAAGATCATTCTCACCCCATAAAAACAGGTCTTGCAAGAAGCTCCAGGCTGAGTGTGACTGGCTACTGTTTATTTCATATTTCTCAGAATCAAAATAATTTTAGCAACAATTGTCACTTTCTCACAAGCTTTTAATTATAGACCCTTATTTTTACAGATCTTTATACCTCTTGTCCTTTGAGAGCTCTTAGGCTTTGTCTATGTGGGAGGAAAAACTGTAGGGGAAAACACTTACTGCATTGATAAATGTGCTTAAGACACAAAAGAGATTCAGGTGAAAAAAAATAAGGATCAGATTAATTGATTTTTGCACCAAATAAACAAATGAACAATCTGTAGGAGTCCAAATTTTGACTTGGTTATTGGGCAAAACTAATTACTTTGCACAATGACTGGCAAATCCATTTTTAATTTTCATGTAATGTGTCTCTCCTCAATAAAACCAAACTACTATAAATATTTGAATATCAGAAGAGAGCAAACTTGGAAAATTAACAGGGAATTTCAGGTATTTTATCTTTTCTGTGTATTCATATTTAAGAAATGTTTGGGATTTTTTTTTAAATAAAGTTTGATGGAAAGTATGAGCAGTTGGTATGTTATCTGCAACAGATAAGTTTATTTAGGTCTTGCCCGTGAGCTAACTACGAGGTTATAATTTCCTGGCTTAAGCAACCTGTGACTCTACATTTGTTTTTGGTGGATGGTTTTATACACAGATACCTGTGACCTTCTTTTTTATTTGCATGTAGTCTGTTTGTTTGCATCTTAATTTTATTGTAACAGATAAAGGAATTCTATAGTCTTCAAATAAGTACAGATCCATTAGTATTGGCATCAGGTAAAGGCAATATTGCCATTATTAATTACTTTATCCCTAATTTGATGTACCCCCAAGAATAGAAAAAAAGATTTTTAGCAAATATATTAAGACATTTTCCAATATATATATATATATATATAAAGGTACATTTGGTATTTGACATATACAAAAAGGGAAAGTAATAAGCTCTTTTAAATGGTGTTTCTGGCATTTGCAGATTTTTGCCATTTGGGATATATTTCCCAAAAGCTCAAACGTCAAAGTCCAGATTAAATTTAGCACTTATTTTGTTTTTTACCATGCACAAAATGTATAGTGTTCCAAATAGCAAATAGCATCGCAAGAGAAGCCTTATCTTTACTCCTATTTAGTTTTAAATACTAAAATACAGAACTTGTTTCTGAGTAAATGTGTGAAAGGTTCACCAGGCTTTTGTTCTCTTCTCCCCTTCAGTTTGCTGCCGCTGACATTGCTGAGGTTTTAACCCTTTTCAATATCAGTGTGGTCTCACAGAAATGTATGAAATGACCACAATCTCTAATCATTCGGGTGGAGCCGCAAGATGTGTTGAAATTACTTTGCTCTCCCGTGGAAAGCAAACCCCCACCTCTATTATTTTGGTTGCCAGGGTAACAAGGTCTCTCCTCAAACAGGGGCTTGACAGCTTTCAGAATAAGGTCATGGATGTTCTATAAAAATTGTTTGAATGCCTTTAAAATTAAAATAAAAACCTAATGTTTTTTCCGATGAGGTTAAACTAAAATTATATTTATTTGCTGTTATGTTACGGATTTGCATTTGTTTGATAGACTATCCAGGTTTGTATAACTTGTATAGTGCATCTGAAATAATATATAGTGGCTTTTATCACTCAAATAAATCAATCAAAAATACTTACTTTATCCCAAAAGGGAAATTAAATGAAATTCCCTACCTAGAAACCCTTGTTAAAAAATTGGTTCCTACAGGGTAAAAAACAAGAGCAATATACATTTTAAAACCTTTTTTCTACCTTTAATTCGACCTACAAGTTAAGTCACGTGAAAACCTTTCAGGGGAAAATTTCATTGTGAGAAAACTTAAATGAGTTTGCAAAATTCTGACCAGCCATTTATGTTGACGTAGTTGCGTTGAGACTTAACCGCAACATTCAAACACGTGCTAAATAGGAAAGTAGAAATGAATGACACTAACAAAAATACAGATATAAGGCGATATAAACTGTGATAACACCAAACGTGTTGATAGTATGTATTGCATCGCAGTGCTGTTAGCATTATTCAATCAAATACCACTAAAACAGATATAATAACAAAAATAAAATAGCTAATTATCAGATTGTGTGTCTCATAAAAGCAGTTACTTTAAGTGGAATATCTGTATTATAATTAGATTTAACACAAGTGATTACAAGTTAAACCAAAAGATCATTGGACTGTTGGCAGTAGTTAGAACTGTTGCTTTACAGCAAGAGCCACAGTCTAGGATTGTTGTGCAGGGGGTTTTCATGTTCTCCGCATTCATGAAATCCATACAGGTATTCACGTTTCCTCAAAATAAGAAACATGACTAATTGGTTATTCTATATTACCCTTTGTTATAAATGTGTGTGTTTCCTGTGATTGACTGGTGAACTCTCCGGGGTTCACCCTTTCGCCCAAGGATAATTGGTGGTACCACTCCCCACCTTTGTAAAAAGTAAAACACAACCTGGTTAAGATGATTGATGACGGGATAAGATATAGATATAAAACGGCTACATTGTCATAGAAATGGAGGACTGTCCATGTGAGAGCCGCTTCAAATTTAACAGGCCAAATGTGTCTTTACCAGCGGTCCAATAATTGAATCCTGTTGTTTTGACTGCCCCATCATGTAATGGGCGACCGGTCAGTAAAAGTCAGTGGCCTGTTGTGGGAGGTTTAGCTCAGGCTGTCCCAGGACTGCACTGTTTGACCTAACGTAGCTCCATCTCTCAGTCAACAGCACTTCTTTTCGCTTCAGTGAGCTTGTGGCCAGAATGCAAGCTGTCTCCCGTCCCTCTCCATTTCCTCAGACCAGTAAATGGGACGAAGCTGCACTACGTCAAGTCTGTAGTTGGCCTGTCTTCTTGACAACATGTCAGATGCAGCTTCGACAACCCCACAGCCGCCCTCTTTACTCCTCTTGTGCACACATAAAAACACATATATTCACCAACACACACACATGCACACACATAAGCAAGCATCCCGACAGGAACGTGCCGCACATGAAGCTCTATCCTTTTTGCTCTCCATCTATTCTGGTGCACCCACCTCCATCCTTGCAACCTCCCCCTGCAGTCATGTCCCCTGAAATATGGTTTTTAATAAAGTGCACGGTAAATGGCTGCTGTAGTGGTAATAAAAATGAAGGATCTCAGGCCTTTGCCTGAGGAGTGTCTTGAGGAAATAGGAAAGTGGTGAGACGCTTCCCTCTCCTAACAGCCCATCCGCATATGTGGGAAGGTGAAAGAGAGATGAAAGGAAATGGAGGAGGAGGGGGGGGTCACTTTTCAGTGGAAGAGAATATTTGTGTTGCTTACATTATGCAAAGAATTTTTTTGAGTTTCATTCTATTCAAGTGGGCTTCGTGTTGGCCTGGTTGGGGAAGGGCACTGAGCTCATCGGCATTCAGAGCAAGGACCCCTTCCTCTGCCATCCGCATAAAGATGGAGGAGCGAGGAGAGTGGAAAGGAGAAGAGGCAGGAATCATTCCAGGGAAGAGAGAACAGGAGGGGTGAACAGATGCGGGAAGAAAAGGAGGCTTTGAATTTCCTATCATCCAAAGAGTATCATCAAGAACTTGATAAGCGAGCGTCTTTCTGGGCATGAAATAGACACAGTGTGCGTGACTCAAACCAGAGCGCGAAGGTCACGAAACACCAAACAGATCTGGCACCAGAACACTTAATGAGACAACGTATCAACGTATTGTACCAATTCATTATCTGCTGTTGTTGAAAACGTTTATCTACAGAAACAACAGTTTTCTTATTTAAAAAACAAAAACAAACAAAAAAACATCAGCTTTAAAATTATACAGAGGCTTAGTCGGTTCCTCTAATCCATATTGCTTTCTGTCCCGATGGTCAGACGGCACACAGTTAAACATATGACTTGTAGCTCAAGCTGTAAAGTTTTATTAAGCAACCATAACTAATGTTTTTAAGTGTTGAACTTGACCTTGTACTTGGGAGGAATTCAAAATGGAAGAAAACAGTGATCCCAAATGTTAATTTCTGAACAGATCCAATAAAACATTAACTCTTGCAAGGGTATTGCAATTCCACTAATCTTATTTACAGTAACCATATGTGTGGCCACAACTATTTATTGGCTGTTAGTTATAGGTCTGGCATTTCTATTTGTTTCTATTCCACTGTAATGGAAGCTGAGCTTAATGAACTAAATGTCTTGCTTTACCACAGCAATGTGCAATGGTACAGTAATATCTTCTGCAAGGAAACCAAGCTAATTAGTTGGGCTACCTGCTAAGAGTAGTCAACTTGTAGTGTGCAGCTTCTTAGCCTAATAAAAGTAGTTTCTAAGTACTGATTCTTAAACAAAAAACTACAGGTGGTGCTTCTTCAGTTCCCAGACCACAACTGTTTGTGTTTTCCACCAGGAGAAATAACAGGGCACAAACCTTCTTTTAGCGTTTAGCTCAGTATAATCTAAGGTAAGAATACAGAAATTGACCACAGATTTGGCAATTAAGTCAATAAAGCCTTTTATAGAGTGTTATATGCCAAGTATAAATTTTATGAACATAATCTAGTTGTCAATAAAATATTTTAGTGAGGTTATATCTTTTATGGGTTTTTATTTGCTCTTTTTTAATTAATGTACTAAACTGTAGTAGACTGGTATTACTTGTATAGTAATTCAGATAATGAGTTATTCCTTATAATCCCAGTTATTAAAGAAACAGTGTTTCAGTTTGTGTTAAAATTTCTATTTATATTGAAGTTAAAATTACTGAGAACATTTGAAATTGTTTTCCTCACCAATCTAAGTTTAATTTCTGTAAACAACAAGGCCTATGTCCTGTTTTTATATGTATAAAAGAAAAATCAACATTCTTAACGATTCTTCTTTCGGATGATCTGACATTTCTAGCTCACATATCTCTCTGTTCATCAGAGCGGACCTACTCACAATGGTTGTATTGCTTGACTACTGGAGCAGGAAGCTCGCATTGGAACACAAAGAACATTGCTTTCAAAATACAAATAAAGGAGGCATATTCGTTTTTTTACATAGGGTTAGCCGTTCGTGCTTGTCTGATTCACAATTTCCGCATGGGTCAGTGGAAAGGAGCACAGACATTCAGTTTCAAGTGCCATAAAAATTGTTCTTCAAATATTTTTTTTTAATTTATGTATTTTAGTGTTTTTCCATTAGAGATCTGAAAAGTCCAAATGCCCATTCTTGCTAATTATAGTGTGTAGAGTGACGAGAGAATGATAAAGCGAATCCATTTAGACGTAGTCTAAAATAGTTTTGTGTGTATGATTTAGATCATTTTTAAGGGATTTACTCTCCAAATTCCAAACCTACAAAAAAATACACAACTCATTCTGGATAAAAGCTTTACTCAACTAAGTTGTTGACCTTCAGAATAAGGCAGGCTGACCCCACACACACCTCTAACAACTATAAACAGTTTCAGGGTCTGTGACTATGGTACAAAGTACATCTATTTTATTCCAGTAGTAATCTACTCTGCCTCTCAGTTTCTCTCACACACAAGGTAAAACATGTCCTTGGAGACAGTATCCGCCTTGTGTAAGCAGTGACCTCTGACAATAAGTGACAGTATCTGACAAGCAGACAGGAATACATGTGAAATCTGTCTCACTCATTTGCACACCTTTTCCCGAGGGAATAAGACCAGAGACTAAACATCATCTTGTCGTTGGGTGTGTGACATATGCACAGTTAACACACAGCATGGCTAGAACTGCTTATTATCTTCGCTTTCTAACTTGATTTAAGTAAATTAATTTAGTCTCTACCTTACTTTTGTGTGTTGTTTTAGAATTTGTAAAGATCAGAATGCTAATCTATGACATGCAACTTGCATATACATTTATATCCTTTAGCTTCAATTGTGATGTGAATTGGTGCTTGCATAAATCACAAGGAAATTTATTTATGGTTTTCAAGGTTTTGTAATAAAAAAAATCTGAAAATGCGTGGTACATTTTTTAAAGATCCTTTTGCAACTTCTGCTGCTGTCTTGAGTCTTTTGCTGTCATTTTTTTCTCTCCACCACTAATCTATGTATTTAACTCCATACATCTTCCCATCCATTCTAAACTGCTTCCATGTTCTTGGACTAAAATGCAACTCCTCAGCATGATGCTGCCACCGTCATACATGACTTTTGGAGTTTTGTGATCAGGGTTACCTCCAGGTTGGGTTTTGCAAATTGTAGGTCAAAAAGTGATCTTTTACATGTTTGCTATGTCCCTTATCTTGTTTTTGCCAAACTGCTGAAGAGATTTATAATTTTTAGATTAACCAGGAGCTCATTGGCTGTGGGAGACGCTTTCCAACCTAAGGTTAATCTCATCCACAACTTTAACTCTGACCTGTCTGCTATGTTCAGGTGTCTCGTTGATGATTGTTAGTTCTTCTCAGACTTCACAGAACAGCTGTAGTTATACTGAGGTTAATTTGAAGATAGGTAGACTAAATTTACTAATTGAGTGTAACTGGGTTCATTCAAAACTATTTAACAATATCAAAATAAAGTGTGATCAATTCCAATAGCCCACATCTGTAATTTTGGTTTATCAAAAAAGCAAATAGAATCAATCATGTATCTTTTTCCTTTGTAATTTACAATTACGTACTCCTTTGTTTAGGTTAATCACAAAACCCAATTGGAATACTTTAAAGTTAACAGCTACAGTGTGAGAAAAAAATGGAACAATATTACATTGAATGATTATTTTTTGCAAGGCAGTTAGATTTTAGACGATGAGCTAAAGTAGCACAGCGCTGTACATCGGTCCAAGCTGCTCCCCATGTTGCCCTTCATTTCCAGCAGCAGTGATGCATAAACATGTGCTTTCATGAACACTGCTGAGAAACTCCCAGGTGAGCCCATTAATCATATGCTTATTAAATTTTTTATCACTGATGCTGCTTATGATCATCATTACAATTTGCATTCTGTACTCTTCTGTTCTTTCCCATGCCTATTTACTCTAATTAATGCAAAAAAAAAGAACATAGATACTCCTATGAATAGGGTGGGGGGTGCAAAAACATTGATGAAATTCTACAAGTGTTAGTTAATTAGGATTTTCTTGTTTTGAACTACAGTTTGAACAGGGAAGCTATTAATAAAAATTACACAATCTCAAAATATCACAGTTTTACACGATATATTCTTTGATGTAAAGCATTATTTGAATGCTGTACATTGCTATGCAATCAATATACTATTCATATTCATTCTGGAATCTATTTATTTATGTTTTTATTACTATTTTAAATTTTGTTACAGAGGCTCAAATGAAAAACTATAATACACGTCCCTCAATTTAAATGCTTATTCTGCTTGCAGTGTTACTTTTGGAGCTGATATACCTGCTTAATTGGCAGCCGCTTGATACGTAATAGACATCCCCATTACAGTTACAAGAACAACTGGAAAATAAGTTTTGTCTGAGTCAGCAGTGTGCAGTCACTGGTAAGGAAGGGTCAGTTATGAGTTACAGTGCAGTCCTAATGTATGGAAAACCAGTTGAGCTATTTCTTTGTGCAACTGTAAAAAGCAAACTTTTTAAACCTCAGTCATAACTTCTTAGCTGTAAGTGGCCTATGCATAGACACAGGTTATAAAACATTCAACATGATATATATTGGGTTTCTAAATCCCAAAGTTTAAACAGTGTGCCTTCTTGGGAAGGAACTCGGAACTCCTTTTAAATTAATGGTTAGGAATTAAATGAAATGAAATTTTAAATTTGGTAAATAATTATTTGGTATCAAATCAATTTATTAGTTGTGCCTTTTTGTGTTTACTCAACTTACACTTACTGGAAACAGTTTACTTGTTCGGCTAGTAATTATACTTAAAGCAAATAAATCAATTTATTTTGTGCTTTCTGAGAAATGTAGCTCTTAATGGCAATATTAATTGTTGTTTGTTAGTTCAATGCAAATCTGTGTAAAATTTTTAGGTTCCTTCATGCTATTTGTCTGCTATTTACAAGGATAGTGAATTATTTTGATTAGCTAATTTTGATTGTTTGAAGATATACATTGTAAATAATATTTAAGTCATTTCCACCCAATCCAGGAGTGGGCAACTACATTCCTCGAGGGCTGGTGTCGTACAACTTTTACATTTCTCCCTGGTCCAACATATCTGAATCAAATGGATATATCACCTCTTCAGAGTCTGTCAACTTCTCCAGAATCATACTAATGACCTGATTATTTGAATGTAGTGTGTTGAAGCAGAGACTCGTCTAAAACTTGCAAGGCCCTCGATTACTGGAATTGCCAAGCCCTTACCTAATGCAAACATAGCCATGCCCAAAATGCGTATATGACATTGCTTTTATGAACCACACATAAAAGTAGTAGTTTATAAAAAATCTTTTACATCTTGAGCTGCTTTAAGATGTTTTTTTTCTTTAGTTATTTGGTGTCAGTGGGTCTCAGTTCGGTCCCTGGATTTACAACTGAATAAAGTTAACAGAAAAGGGGTTATTTTGATCGATTTGCACAAGTTCCTACTTCAGATGTCTGCTGTACCCACAACCATCTAACAATCTTATACATTTTTATCGCTGGCTAAACTGATTCTTATGAAAACAAAAAGGATAGATTAATTCCATATGTTGTCCCTAGTAAAACAGGAAAGGGTTTGCATACATTTGCTCCTTTACAACTCCTGGTGATGAGAGAATAACCTTTATATCATTAAATTATGCAAAAGACAATACAAAACTAATAAATAGTGATTTCACCGTTTTAATTAATAGGGGAGGAGCTAATATGCCGAGCTCGTTATTGTTTTCATTAATTTGGTGATTATTTCTTCAGCTGGCTGATTTATCAAATTCAACCCTTCCGGCCCCTGTTTGGAGAGATTTATTTATCACCACAGACTCACCATCTTCCGTTGGCACATAAATGTTGAGGTATAGGCAGTCCTCGCTCTGATTCTGAACATAGGTTGCTGCTGCATCCAGGTTGTCCGTAAACCATACCGGCAACATAATCTCGGGTAAAACTCCGTGCACATTCTGGGGGCACACAGGTGCAAACTGGGTGGCATTACGTATCTCCTGCCAGGAACCTGGGGCTTCCGGGGGCTGGAAGCGACGGTCGCCGATGGGTGCAGTGGCGTATGGCACGCCTAAGAACTGTTCAACTGGGCCTAAGATCTCATTGTTCAGCTCCTTCCGGATACCACGGACCTTTCCATAGCCAGTAGAAACTATGGGATGTTTCAGGTCGATACGTTGAGAGGAGGAAAGAGTCAGGTGCAGCACTAGTCCCAGGAGCCACATCAGACAGGGTTTGGCAGCCCGCTGGGAAGTATTCCGATGCTTCCCACCATAGCCACCATAGTGGCTGGCAGCATTGAACGGAAAAATGAACATTTCCAAAAAAAAAAAAAAAAAAAACTATTGGACTCAGATCACAGGGAGGGTGCACCAAACAAACAGGGATCAAAGACCCAGGGGGTTATCAGGAGACAACGAAGGCAAAAGGAGGAATTGTAGAAGAGGGGCAGCTAAGACTGTTTCTATGACAGCATAGTGAGGTGACAGGGTGGGGAGCATTCTCAGCTAGACGCTGTGGTTTCATCCGTCTTGCTCTTTCAAGTCCATCGCTGCAGACAGGACACCAATCAAACCTGAAAGACACAGAGAAGTTGCAAATTGTAGTATGTATGCCTGGAAAAATGTGATCTAACAAATCACGTTGTGTTGAAGGGTTTGAGGTAAGGCTATAATAAGCCAGACCCCTAAACACCACAGAGATGGCTATACAATCTAAACATTACAAAGATTTAAATGAATTCAAAAGAGTGGGTATACATTTTTATTGGTGGTGATAAAATATGTTATTAAGATTAATAAAAGAGTTAGTCCAAGCTTCAGTAGGCAGATCTGTTGTATATGAGGTTTCACAGTTCGGACTGAATGATCCTTCCAGCTTTTGAAACGACAGATGGAGGCAAACAGACAGAAACTGAAATACTAGCTAGAAACATTTGTTGCATAATGAGATTAAAAACCCAACAAATGCATCTTAGATTTGATAAGATAATATTTCATGAGACGCTGCTTCTCTCAAAAATCTTAACAGTTACCTTTAAAAAGCTCTGTATGTCAATCTAAACCCAACTTTGACATCTTAATTACCTGCTTTGAAAACCAGAAGTATGATACACTGTATTTTTCTTAATTGAAAGGCAGATTGCGAATCACAGATATTTTTGCTTGATCTGTATTTGAAAGTAATATTAAAAAGATTCAGCAAGCTCAAATAAGAATCAAGACCATAATCGATGCAAATGGGTTTTAATAGAAAATGTTTATGTTCAACAATCTATTCATAACCCCATTTAATGCTCAGACCTATTCATTTTATCTATTCATACTTCCTCTTTATATTGGCATCCACACACTTATATAGCCTCCACGTAACCATTATACATCAGCTCATGTTCTTTTTAGATCAAATTAATAATTATCCATATTTCTTTTTAACTATAGTAATAATTCATAGATTTTTTTAGTCAAAGTGGAGGTGTGTCCCTCTCAGAGAAAACAAATGGTTGAAAAGGGATGTGCCTGTTCAGATTTCTCCATGACAGACAAAACAAAAGAAAACTACAAAGCTACATAACAGCAAAGACGAAACATAACAGCACTTTAAAAAAAATCCACAATTAATTAAAATACTTAAATACCAGTATTATGTAACTTGTGGTTAGGCTGGGCATTTACCTTTCTCTTACAATACGGATTAATGAATTGGGACAATTGTAGACCTGGTAATGCATTCAGTTAACCTGTCTCTGCTCTCCTCTACACTTGTTTTCTTCCTTTATAGATAATTCTGATGAAACATTACAACAATTTTACATAGATCTTTCACTCTTACATACCATACACCTGTGATTTCACTGACTTTGACATTAGAAACTTTACTTTTAATCTACCTTCCTTATTTTTACCTTTCTCTTTTGTAAATAAATTCATATTTCAGAAACTCTTCGATATGGTGTGTCTCACTGTTTTGTTGTACCATTTGAGCCAGGTCATAATAACCATTTGTACTTTTGAATATACTGAATAGCTAATGGGTACACATTGGGACTACCCATTGGCAAAGAAGGGCCCTTGCTGCAAAACACTAAACATTTATCATAGGGAAGTGTTTTACAACATAAAACAACATTGATCTCCAGACATCTAGGATGCTTAACGTACTATAGAAAACAACATAGAAGATTTTGTTTTCAATGTTTTTCTCCCTTTGTGATTGCAAATTCTCATTTCTACTTTCAGTAATACAATCTCTGTTTCCATTTTTATTTAAATAACAGGTCACGAACGGTTACTCCCTCGATTTGTAGCAGCACACTGAAAACAAAAATAATACATTTCTAGAGAAGATGAAATAAAAACCCCAAAAGCCCCAGCACCAGTTCTATTCATCCACACTGTGTCAGAATCACCCTTTCCCTCTCAAGTTAGTTCAGCTGCCTCAAGCTTCCACGTCATTACAGATGAATGGGCTGTGCTTATCGCTGTCTGGCTTTGGGAGTCGGAGCCGTTTTAGGTGAGATAAAGGCTTTATGTGGAGGTAACAGTTGGTTAAAAGCCACCTCGTCCCTCCGCCCTCGACCCTGCTGTGTTTCCACATCTCCATTTTCAGTCAGCTAGCATTGGAAAAGGCCCTCAAGCCGACTGAAGGCTGTGTGTAACGTCAGAACATAATGTTGAAGGTGGTGACAGGGGAGGTTTTCTGCTTCTTTATGACTGAATTTCTAAGAAAAATTTTTAATTAAAGAGATTTACAAAAAAGAAGACTATATTACTATGGGAATAAAAGATGTGTCAAGACATCTTACATCCTTTTGTAAGTATTTAGTGAGTCATGCTAAAAAAAGATATGTTTTGTAAGATTTTGTAAGATCCTGATCTAGAGGAGTATGCACCAGTACCAGTACGCAAATACACAAAGCTTTACCATATGTTTCTAATCTTGCTTTGATGCATAAAGTAATGGACATCTGTAATCCTAAACATTTTAAGGACCTGTTTTATAAGCTTTAGACTACAACAAAAACCCGCCCAATGGGAAAATGGAACAATGACAGAAAAAGTAGATCATGGCAACCAGGTGCAGAATTTGTTAAGTATGTAATTTAAATGTCATCCAGCAGCTCATTTGTGGAGCTGGAGATATTAACAGAGAAGTAAAGAAGAAAACAAGAAACTCAAACTCTACAGTAGATTCTAAGAAAATGAAGCATTTGCACAGAATACTGTATACAGTAACATTTTGGAGATCAAACAGTCAGATAGTCTTGAATCACACAACAGCTGCTCTTTCTGCTCACTGCCTACATTGGCTATATTTCTGTACACATTTTGATTTCAGAGGAGCCATCTGTGTTTGCATTCTGCTGGTAAATGTGAGTGAACATATGGCACAAGCCCAAGGTCAGAGCACCTTTAGTATTCACAGTACCTACAGGGACAATCACGGAGATATGTCCTTTCTGACAATATCATAGATAGGTTAGATGCTCTATGCAAGTCACATTGCTTTGTGTTTTCCTTGCCTTTTTTCATGCACAACCAATAATTGCAACCAATTATCACAGCCGTGAAGACCAATGATGCTTTAAATGTTGCATGTCAGTGGAGACTCTACGGTGAGCACAAATGAGTCTGTTGTCAGCCCCAAACATGTGCTTCACAAAACGGAGTACCTTAGCATCTGTTCTTTCCAACCATCCATTAACTGAAACGGGACTGAACGCACATCTTTGGACATGACAAAGGATAAACAAGCACACAAATCAGCAATCTGATGTGAGCCGGTTTCTCTTCAGTTTTATCTAATGGAAAGTCTTGTCAAATGAAGCTGTTAGGGGAGTAAGACTGGCTTGACAGTGGGAAAGCAATGAATAATGTGGTGTGACTTGTTTGTTGAAAGGTTTAACAGTGTTTTTTTTTGTTTACGTCATTTGGTTTCAGTTATATTAAAACACGCCATAATTCAGAAGTTGTACTTTTTTTTTCTTTGTCACCACTTCTGAATAAATCAGTTCATCTAGAATGTTGAAATTTTTAACAACTTTTTAACAACTAACTATCACATAATTACATGCACCAATCAATTGAATGCAAATGCAGTGATAATATGTCACTTTTATTTTTAGAAAAAGGATACAAATTATCTCATGGGAAGTAATACAATCTGGTAATATAGTAAAAATAACAATATACAGCTAGTAAATACCCATGACAGTTGAAACTGATTCCATATCCAAACATGTCTAGCCTTATGCAAAAATCACTTTCACATCGCATTCTTGGTTACATGTTTAACTGTGATTAATGTAGTTTCAAGTGTACTGAATTTAATTTCATTGTCAAAGCCCAGGCATGATAAGCGTCTTACCTTACTAATCAAGATATCAGATATAGAACTAGACTGACAACTAGAAGCATATACAAATGCAGAAAACACTAAAGAGTAGTGAACCTTTCCACTAATGGTTGATCTATGGCAATCAACAGTCACAGACGAGCCCAGAATAAGACCTAAAGCACTGCAGACAATATTCCCCTATGGTTAACGCCATCACTCATGAGTCAACACCAAGAAAGGATCTTGCATAATTACAATAAAGATTGGAGTTTGTCAAAGGTGTGTGACCAATTAGATTTGGCTCGAAACAGAAGCATACGAGAAAAGGAAAGTTTATATTCTAGTTGTTGAGGTATTGGGATGGTTTGGGACTTTTTTGCTGTTATAACAAACAAATGCTAGATGGCAATTTTTACTGGTAAGGATGGCAGCACCCATGTTTTTTTTTTTTTTTATTGTGCTCTATTTGCAACAAAGTAAAAAAAAAAGTAAAGGTTTTATTGCCTGGATCAACTTGCTATCTTACCACTAGGCTAATTTGGAAATATGCAGCATGGTAATGAGAGCTTTAAAAAAAAATGTCAATACTCCCCTTAATGTCTTAAACATATGTCATGTTTTTATGTTGTTCTGTTTACCAATTCCTAGGTCAATATCTTTTTTGTAAATAAATTACAAAGAACACAAGAACAAAGCCAGTGTTAAATGAAATCTAAATGAGCCAAAATTTAAGGTTACAGACAGCGGTGTGCGCCAAACAACTGACCATTTTAGGGGGAAGTTCTTTCTTTTAGTGAGGGGTACTGACTGCTAGGAAAGCTGAAAATGTACTGTGTGTACTGTATGCAAAGCAAAACATGTTCTGCTATGCTGAGAGTTAAGAATTGGTGGTAATGTACCAGATCTTTACTGGCCCACTTAGAGCAGTGAGGGTTATGTTGTATATAGAGAAATGTGCCTTGTTTGGCATTTCTGATTGCAGTTTTTTGACTCAGAACATGTTTTGCTTCAATCCTGCTTTCTATACACCCTTGTCCCTATTGGGGTCGGGTGGGTCTCCCAGTCCATAACAGGGCAACACAGAGACATACGGGACGAACAACTCACACCTAAAGACAATTTAGAGTTGCCAATCAGCCTAACAGTCATATTTTTGGACTGTGGAAGGAAGCCAGAGTACCCGGAGAACCCACACATGCAGAACATGCAAACTCCTTGCAGAAAGACCCAAGACCCTAGGTGGAATTGAACCCAGAGCCTTCTTGATGCATGGCAACAGTGCTATCCACTGCGCCAACCTATTGTATTTATTTAATTATTGTTTATTAACATGTATTTCATAAAGTATAGCATTCTCCTATTTTTTTTGTCTTTTTAGTGCTGTAATCCTGCCAAAGATTTGTAATGAGTAACGTTAAGACAAAACGCAACAACTGTTTTTATCTTCTTTTTATACTAAACAATCTTAGGTTCCTCTCTGTGTGAACTGTCAAGGGCACTAGTTGACTCACAAATAAAGAAACAGGGCACAAACAACTTCTACACCTACATATAACAAGCAGATCTTAAATATATTTCCTTTAAACGTACTACAATAAGAATGAGAAGGGGAATAGGCAAATGATGCACCGACAGTACGCACAGTCGGCAATAGGGTGTGGGCGAAAGATGTAAAAAAAGTTCTGAACACATCGATCCATTTTAAAATGCAGTCCTAATAGGCCAGTCTGAGGCAGCTCTTGTCAGCTACCATCACGTCTGATTCATCTGCTTTGAGACCAGTACTAACTCTTATTAAAATAATTCTCTGCAACCAACACGTAATTTTTATTCACAGCCTCTGGATGTGCTCTGTGGAATAAAAACAATAACTGCCAAGCTGATTTTAAATCAGAAGGGTAATTAAATACAACAACTTGGCCAGAACAATGGGTTTGATTATATGATTTATCTCATAAATAAAGACTGAAGTGCTGAAGATTTTTGCTGTCATTTAATTGCTTTTGCCAGGCTATAACTGAAAAAGATGGAAATGTATTTAATATAAATATCTCTTAATATATATATATTTTTTCACAGTTCTGTGACAAAATATTTGCCCACCAATATGTTTTCTTTAGATTTTGCCTAAAGAAGCAGAACAATTAAACCACAATTTTCAAAGTTCATTATTTAAGGGAAAATATTACTATAGGAAACCAATTGGAACATATCTAAAAAAAAGTGTTAAATAAAAGGCAAGGATGGCTTTAGATTATATGGTTTACATTTTAGGATGGACAACCTTTCTGAAGCTCATGCCACACCATTTCACTTGTCTTCAAACCCTGACCAATCTCTTTTAGCTATTTAGAGGTGAACATATATTGGCCAAAGTCCTCCCACAGGACAGAAAATATATCCAAAAGACTTGGAGGTCGATTTGTGTTTTGCACCTTTGTGCATTTTTTGGGTCAGCATTGCCCTTAGAAACACATCCCACTTCTGTTCTGTCTCTTTCTTGTGGCTGAATAATGCACACTGATATTTAAAATCAAGCAAACCCTGCACTACGTTCTAACAATTTCAAGACTAGTCGAAGAGACTGATGTAATCTTTAATCTGCGATTCAATTTCTTAAAATTTACATGTGATGTATTACTTTATAAGATCTTTCACCTGACTTCATGTTGTCTGTTGTATTTACCGTTTAACATGCTTCCTGATTCTAAAGTTCAGAACGTAGCTTGGCCTGAATGTGGCTGGTGAAAGGGAGTTTGGCTTTATAAAATGCAAGATTTTTACGTCAATAAATAAGATTGTTTGGAAAGGTTGTCTTGTGATTTGAAACATTTTTTTATCCATCCATCCATCCATCCATTGTATTCGGCATAACCAAGGTCGCGGTTGCAGTAGCCTAAGAAGGGAGACCCAGACTTTCCTTTTCCGAGGCACTTTGGCAGAGATGGAGGCGCTGTACTGCTCTGTCGTGGTGAAGAGAGAGCTGATTAGAAATGCAAAGCTATCAATTTACATTCCCACCTCCATCTTTGGTCATGAGTTTGGGTCTTGGAGAGATCACAAAGCGGCCAAAAATGAGTCTGGGCTCTCCTTTAGAGAAAAAGGTGAGAAGCTCGGTCATCTGGCAGGGACTCAGAGTAAAGCCGCTGCTTCTCCACATAGAGAGGAGCCAGTTGATGTTGATCTTGCATCTGCCTTCTGGACTTCTCCCTGGTGACGTGTTCCATGCATGTCTCAACAGGGGGAGGCCCAGGAGAAGACCAAGAACATGCTGAAGGGACTATGTTTCTCGGCTGGCCTTGGAAGCCCTTTGTATTCCCTGACGAGCTGGCCCAAGTGGAAATATTTACGCATATCAAAAAGCAAAAGAAAATAATTGTTATGTGTTAATACGTTTTCATCATATTATCCTTTAAAGAAAAACAGAACTGCTGGAGATTATGCTTACAGTTAAATGAGTATTGCTTCTTTTCATTGGAGAAGTTGAAAAAGTACTTTTTTGATAGTATTACTTTTTAATTGCAGCCTGCCGAATCAAGATTTAGACATTTTCTCCACTATGCAGAACATTGATATATAGCTCATACATACTTAAAGCCAGAGGCTAATGACTTTGACATTTAAAAACACATTATTCTGGCCCAAGAATTACTATTATGGATCTTCGTGGACTCTGAATATTTTCTTGATAAGGTAATTAAATAAGAGGCAATAATTTCTTCTACATATTAAACTAGTAGTTATCATATTCTTTCTAATTGATGAGGAACTAAAAGCACTCCAATTCCCAAGAATTGTTCAGCTGGTCGTGTTCAATATGCAACAGTTCTCACCTTCATCACAGATAATTTTAAGAACATTCCGGTTATTAGGATTGCAATTAACACAAGAAATGACCGTGTACACCTCGTTCGTAAGGGATAAAGTCTGTCTGGACAGACTGTGACCACGCAGCACAGGCCGAGCTCAATTTAAATATCAGGTCAAATCCAATTAAATGTCCTTATTTTCTCCCTCTACAAAAGAGCATAGGCACCCAACATACTACGAGTAAGGAAAGGAAAAAAAAGTTCCCTATTGATCAAGCAGAGGTTAATTAAACGGGTCTTAATGAAGCATCAGTGGAGGTTATTAAAGCGGCAGCAGGGATCATAAAGAAGCAGGAAATCGTAGCAGATATGAGATGTTAAAAGAAAAAGGGCCGTTGCTCACAGTAGGATGAGTAAATCAATGTTGCTGCTGGTAGCTGCTCTGTGTAAAAATGCATTCATTTAGCAGTTCTGGATAATGGGGAATTCCCCTTTATCTGGACCCTCTCCACACCAACAGGCAAACAGATGAAGTTATCTTGACAGCAACTCCTTTAGACCCTTAAAAATTAGCTTTGGCTGAATGTCTCTGCCTTTGGGCAATGCAATTTATCTGTTTTTTTTTCTATACCCTGTTTGGTAATTATATACAAAAAGGATGTGTCATAACGACACCAGATAGAGTGCACAGTCTGGTGATAATTAGCAGTGATCTAGGTGAAATGTTAGCTGTTCTAACATGTTTTGAGGTGTTTGTGGGTGAAGCACACAGTTTTAGGGAGTATTTTGACAGCAGCTTTGCCTTGTGTCTAAGGCTAATTTAGGAATAAGATAGGCCACAAGTTTTAAAACAAGAGGACAATACAGCCTTCTCACCATCCTCATTCTGCATTACCAATAAAATAGTGCTTCCACGGGCAAAAACAGAAAAAACAACAACAACAAAAACATGGTTAGAAAATGAAAATCTTTGCATTCACAGTTCCCCAGTTTCCTCCATGGGAGAAATGTTGACAACAGCCCACTTAACAGTAACATTTTCTCAAAGTACCCTGTACGATGGAGGAGTTCCAGGCAGCATGCTGTCAATGCACGTCTCATGTTCACTATGTGGGTGGGTTATGAACATTTTTGTCTGACTGATTCACTGCCGTCTGTGACAACCGAATCCAGCTGACAAGCAAATGCCTCCCTCTTCATTTTAATAATGTCTCTATAGTAATATGCCATCAAAGCGGAATGGGTAGACAGCTATTTAGGTCACCAATATTATGTTAAAATAATAGCTTGAGAAAGCCTTTCAATGTTATTTAGATTTAAAAATGTGCAGTGTGCTGCTGGCTGCTAGTGTATCTGTTAGCCTGTGGTTTCTTTCAATGTTTAAAACAGGTATCATGAATAAAGTATTTATTTCCTTTGCATTTAAAATGTTTGTTATGTACATTTTTCAGCATTTACTGAAATCTCAGGTTCGTTTGTACACCTGTTGTGTGTTTTACAATTTGAACTTGTTGGCACAACATTGGGAGATATATCTGTAATTATGTTTCCGCAACCTTTTTGAGTGTTCATAGGGTCAGCTGGCACCAAGTAAAAGGTTTCCCATACCAGAAACTGAAAAACCATTACAATAATGAGAGCATTTAAAAACAGAACAAAGTGTAAAGCTGAAATGAGGGAGCGGATGATCAAAATAAAAGTCAAACAGAAAGGCAATAGATAGACAGAGAGAATTGTGGCGAAAATAGTTCGATATAAGGTCAGACATGTTTATATAAGTATATATTTGACTTTTTATCTAGACAGCCACTGAGAAATATTTTACATGATATTAATTTTTTAATTGTGATAGTGGATTGAATATTGGGGCTACTACATTACATTGACATCAAAACCTGATAATTTTGCTGACTGAAGAATATTGAAATGTTTCTTTTTATTATCAGTGAGATGGCAACATTTGAAATCAGAAAAACAAAACACACAAACCACACAATGATATGCATCATTGGCTCAATCAGCAAACAAGGGGGAAAAGGGAAAAAGACTTTCAGCATGTAATAGGAAGGCTTAGTGGACTAACTCAAAGTATCTGCTTAACATTAAAGCACAAAATGAAGGACCACAGTAAGATTTCCAGACACTGGTAATTGATCCCAAATGTAGGAAACCTAAAAATGAATAAATAAAAAATATATTTAAAATAAAATGTAAATAGACCCTTCCAATAATACTCACCACTGCTCAACTGAATTTGCTTAATATTCCACAAAGGTTACTGGATTTTACACTGCCTTTATGTGTTGTGACTCTTCTCTAACTCCATTTCCTTTTAGTGTACAGAGTGCATACTGTTCTCTTGTAAGTATATTATATTTTTTATGAACTGTACAAGTGCTGCAATATAGGTTTCTGAGTGTCTGGGTTTGCATTCCCTAAAACAAGGACATAGATAAACTTCAATATAAAGTTTTAATGTTTGTTAGATCAATATCTGCCACTACAATGCAAAACAATGATTTGCCTGACAGTAAGTAATGAGACGTTTTAAAATTTAGACTTCTAACCAATATAATTTCAGGGACTATAAATAGTCAAAGAAATATTTTGTAGTTTTAATTTTACTATATTTTTGGATGTACACCTTAAACATTTAAAATAATGTTTAACTAAATAAAGGGGTTTTAAAAGGCTGATGGGTGGTTATGAGAAAACCCCTCTTGTTACAAAATATTGTTACAAACCCCTCATTTCAGTCAAGCTCAACAATACTGAAAACATTCTCATTTAATGCGTTCAATCCTAAACTAGTCTCTGTTGGCACAGTAACAAGCATGTTCTTTAAAGATTTATATGCCATTATAAATAATACATTTTAGCTACTGTCTGATAAAATTGCACTCAACATGATAAAATGTACTATTAAACGCAAGTGAAGTAACTAGAGCTCTGAGAAACAGACACAAAAGCTTTTTAGAGAAACAACTTTTTTTTCTTCTTTTTTTTACAAGACAACACATTTAGAGTGTAATAGTTCAAATAAAGTTTAAATAAAATTTAGAAGAGGTGACCTAATAAAATGATGTAAGAACATGCTGCTTTTTTGCAGTATTTTCACAAAGAAACCAGATTATATCAAAAACATTACCATTGTAGTAAAAGTATCTTGATACTAGAAACTACACCATACAAAGCTTCAAAATCCATCAGGTATGGGTTTTTTTTCAGACCAGAAGAGTATAACTTAAACTTCTTGTTTTTTACCCTCTTTTTTTATTTTTAAAAAACCCACAATAGTCCAAATTTACCAGAATGTTTATTACAGATTTTGTCAGCTACCTATTAGTTTTAAGTATAAAGACATGTTAGAATTTTACCGTAGGAAATAACATCACATTTTCTACAAGGATAGACAATGTTTAGCTAAACAACTAATCCAGTCTTATTCTTTAACAAACTGTTATACAACACAAGCTTTATAACAGACCTTTGCAAAATCTATTATGTGAAACAAAATTCACCAATTCATTATGCATTTTGACTAAATGTTTTTTTTTAGAACTTTCCTCCTGATGTTTTTTAAGACATCAATATAAGAACAGAAAAGTTTTTAATATAATTTAAATGATTAAATGACTTGCAGTTAGATCATTAATGATATAGTGTCTAGTTATTATTGATGTAGCAAACCAAACTTTACACAACAATGTGTAAAGTGCGCAATCCACAATCAATCATTTTCATACAACAGCCATCTTTTATTAGGGCTGTTGATTTATTCTAACCAATGTTGGTTATTACAGTTTCCCAAGTCAACATGGAATCCAAGTTGATATATTCAAGTTGTAAAAATTAATTATTTACATATTGTTTTATATTTGCCCCCCTTTTGTCATGTTTGTCTGGCATTTTGAATTATTTTTATCATTTGAATGATGTAAAATGAATATAGGTTACTTTTTAAATGAAAGGGGAAATACACTCACATGCTGCTGTAAGAACCAAATCTTGGTCTTTGTGAACTTATGAATATATCTTGTGATACATCCTGGATGAGCCCCCAAAAACTATGTTGAAATTTAGTGTAGAAACATTTATTGATGGATTTTTTTTTTGTTTAATATAGAATACCTGCACAGTGTATCAAATCAAAGTCTGCAATTACAATACAAGAGTGTGAAATATAGCAATTGCAAAGGCCTTCTGTACTTGGATGCGATATATGGAAGAGTTTATTATTAGAAGTGTTTGGCATTTATGCATCATATCAGTAATTTATCTAGCCATTTGAAAGGAATGCTAACTACCCTTAAAGCCCACACTAGATGCTTAAGTGGCTGAAATGCTGAGGCTCACAGAGAGTGGTAGGAGCGTTGTACAATAGATGATAAGAAGTATAGGGGAAATGGGTAATAACCCATGTTATTATTGCTATTCTCAGCAGTAGCACCAAAAACTATTCTGATATCATGTGGCCCTATATAAAATAAAAAGATATGAAGAACAGAGATCCGGATTAACACCAAGGTTATACTGTCAAGAACAAGCTTTAAAAATGCTTTTTTCCTGTTTTTATAGTTGTCCACAGACAGATAATATAGATTTCTTGTGTTTGGCATAACCCTATGAATTTAGTTCCTTGCAAAAGGTAACCAGAAAAAGCAAGTTAGTATCCAGAGGTATCACAAATTATCTCAATTCAGTTAAATTCAACTCAATTCTAAAATAATTTTAGTAATCCCAATGAGAAATGATATATGTATTTTTGAGTTTTAAATTGCTGAGACAAGTGGGTTATTATGAAATACTAAACCTATTTAGACAATTTTAGGAACAAATTATTCCATTTATAGGTATTGAGAGCGAATAGTGTGCTGTGGGTCATCTTTTGCAATTCCAATAAACTACTTTTTTGTGTTAAGCATTTTTCTCCACTTCCACTACAAGCATGAAGAGCTGAATAATCACATAATTTAAATCTGAGGTTGGGGATTGTGGGTTAAATCTTGTACTTGATCAGGGTTTGAAAATAGTAGCAACAGAGATGTGTCAGACAAAACCTTGAGGACATCATAAACGATAAACAATCATCAACTCATTTATGTAAGTGGGGGCTTCTTAGTAACACCCATAGGCTCTCTGACTGATTCTCTAATGCATCTACAGTAGTTGGATTATCACATCTGGCTGGAGGAAAGGCCGTGGAGTCACACACTCACAATGCAAATGTCAAAATGTGACCAAATTAGAAAAAAAGCTTCAGTGGTTTATGAGTCTCTGTCCTTTGCCGTTTAACAAATTGGGACAAAACAGTGCAGTACTTCCCATTAACGTCATAGTGACCTGTAGACTGATTAAACTGGAGTTAAATTAAAAAAACAGGGCCTACATTTAATTTGTTCAAATCTAGGCAACAAAACATTTATATGTCTAATTTCTATAATAAGAGATTAAACAGAATCCAAAACAAAATTTGGCAGCAACTCAAACAAGACATTAGAAAGGAAGCATCTTTGCAAATACAATGACTATAAAAGTGATGACTTTGTCTTCTATAATCAGTACCCTATTCAGAATCAAGCATTATTTCAAAACAGAAACAAGAACGGAGCAAGCCTATTATTGATTCTTACCTAACATTGTTTATATATGGAAAGATATAAAATTTGCTTCAAGTCTCATTATTACAGTTACCCAATTCTACTTTCATCCTGAAACAAGACTGCATTCAATTTTGCAGCATCATTTTTGTATAGGTAATATAATCTGTAAGAATAATTTTACTTAAATAATATACTTAGATAAACACATGTGTTAGGTGTTCATGCCAGGCCCAATTTCAGTGAAATGTCAGTAAATCATAACTATAAATCTTTTCAGGTAGTGAGAATCCCTGTTGACTGTTGATTGTCTCCAGCTGCCTTCCATTTTGGGACCCAATAGGTTTTTTCTTTTAATGCATAACATCCATTTGGTGTGTGCAAGTTTCTTTTTGTAAGGCTTGTGTCCTTCACTGCAGCTGAAACTAAGCTGTCAGGCCGCTCTGGTAATGCATTGTGGTCCGGTTATGTTCTGAGTATCCCAACAAATGAATAATTCACATGTGTTTAAAAGGTCTGGAATCACACACATACAAGTTGGAAGTCCATTTTAGGAGCAATCTTATTGCCATTTTCTGATGGAAATAAAACGTAGGAGAGCTCGATATGTTACCCTTGCAATATCGGCAGGGGAACCTAAGAATAACTAAACAAGCTGTATGTGTTCTTGTTTTTCGAACATTGCTTATTCATAAAGAGAGACCCACTTTGACTACCAGTCTCCTAAAAAAGGGAAAAGACAATGCATCTTTTTAAATCTAGGAGTTGGGGTTTTATCGAATCTAATCTAAGAGTTAGTTCATTGTCTAGGCAGGGTGGGCAAAAAATATGGAACTGAATTATGGTTTAAATTGTTCTCCATACTGACACTATTTAACAAAGAAAAACAAAAATGGTGGCTCACAATTTTGTGAAACTCAGACATACCAATTCCAATTTTAGGAGAATCAGATTTCTTTTTCTGAGCTATAAAGAGCAGCAAAAATATACTTTTTTATAACAATAATATCCCACACAGTTGTCAGTTTTCCAAAAATAAAGCAAGACGTTTTCAGATAAAAGGAAAAAGGAATTTTTTTGATGTTTTAACATCAGATCCATGTATGTTCTATGTAATTCTACAGTGGAAATTTTCCTCATTCATGTCTTTTCACCACGATAATAAAAGACAAATTTAATTTTAAAGTGATTGCTATTCAGTTGGTAACAGAAGCTAAACATCATTGCCGAATCACTATTGTGACAAAGTCTCAATAAACAGTCAACGTACTTCTGTAAAATCAAGTTTCCATTCTAGAGGCTCCTTCCAGCTTTTGTATTATAACACTTAAACATAAACAGCAGAACTGAAAATAGCTAATTTTAAGAATCCGTTATGCAGTAGCAACTTCCACACTCAAAAGTAATGTTAGCGCTATGTTCAGTGCCATTCGAGTGTTTGTTCTTAGAAGAATACAACAGTGTAATGCATGAAAAATTATTGGACTAAGAATAATAGTGAAAATATTAAGATATCAGGCTTGCCAAATTAACAAACAAACTTACTTACTTTAATAACTGCATGTATGGTTTTAAAATTCTTAAAGTAGCTGGCTTGTCAGAAAATGAAGAGAAAATGACTAATGTGTTAACCGAGCATGCTCAGTGCCCTCCTGCTGTTTTAATCAAAATTCCAGACAATAAGCTGCCTTTTAAAATAATGCAAAATCATGATCTGATTTAATGGTGCACATGGCGCAAGTAGGTCTTTTCACAGCAGCGGGAGGTTACCTCAGCAAGGAGTTACAAATATGCAATCTGTTATAGTCTGGTCTTCATCTAACTGGCTGTCCGTGTACTTTGCAAAAATTACCACTGATGAGATGGAGAGTATAAAAAAAACAAGATAATTTGCTTTACAAAAACAGATGTTTTCAGTGCTAAAGTGGTTAATAAACCTGTTGTCTTAGCAGGGGCTTGAATGCTGCGAACTTAACGCAGCTATTTCTTCATTTTAAAATGGAGTAAGCGAAGATCTTCCGCCTCTGAAAATAAAGCACGTAGTAACAAGCGCTGATTCAGGATTGAGCCAAATTTCACAATGATGCTGCTTCTCCCTGCACAAGCAGTGCACGGTCGTATGGCTTTACATTTATGATTCATAAAGACAAACAGCCTACAGGATCAGTCTCACTGTAAGAGGGAAAAAAATACATACAGCACTGCGGATCAAGAGTTGTTCCGTTCTGACGTAAACCAGTGAATACACACACCACGTCAATATTATAGCTTTGGCCCACAGCAAAAAAGAAAGCTTTTATTTTCCTATCTCAGACAGTATAGCCGATGACAGATCACAGATGGTATAAGGAAGGAGTGGAGAGTTTTACGTAAGAATATGAACCCTTAACAACCGCCTATAAAGGGATGAATATTAAAGTAGAGGCTTAATGGAAAATAATTATATGTCAAGCATGTAGGAGAGCAGGTATACTATTTGTTTTTATTTTTCACCACAGTTATACCAATGGGCAGAGTTTATCAATATGGAGATTAGGATTGCTTTGTTCACTCAGAGTTGTATTGTAGTTTGTATATGTGCATACCTAATCCTTGACAGGGTGAGGTGGAGGGCTGGAAAATTAGCAAACAAACGTAAAGGACATTAAGCAAAGCCATATTAGCAGCAGTAATCATTCAGACACAAAATATTACAAAACAAATGAAGACAAATGAATACACTTTAAAGCAGAAACAACTGGTCTGTCTTTTGGGAAATTAAAACGAAACGTATTTAATCGAGATGTAAAAACAGAGTTAACGAGCATTCACCAATCGTTCTATGGCAAACTGTTTTTATACAGAAACTACAAAGCAGCACAAAATATAAATCCAATTTATGTCCATCTTTATGTTGTTCTTATCTGTTTATTTTCTGCAAAATCACACAAAAAACCATGAGCGGAACAATAAAACTGTGTGTTTTCCCATGTGTGTTTTTCACGTACTGTCTCGGTAATTAATCTTTCTGGTCGCTGTGCCTTAAATTATTAAAAAAACTTTAAAACCGGATGACAACATATAAATTTCCAGTCAAATGGATTGAGTGTTGCACAGCCTTTAGATGACATCTTTATATGGATTTTTTTTTCCTAAGCACCCCTAACTCTTATTGACTTGTAGCATCCCTCGTCAGGACTTCAGTTTCCGCAGAGGTGCCAATATGTATAAGATATTTGCGCTGTCACTGTGATGAAGTGTAGGGAAGATATTAGATACTCTGGATCCTGTTATTATTCGGTTCAATCAATTCTAATCTGCTTTTAAAATAGATGTCTCAAAATGGTACAGTTTGGCAACATTCAACTTGTTAATGCACAATACATAAAACCCCTAGATAGGTTAACGTTGCTCTGTTTTTAAAAACAGATATGTGTAAAGACTGAAATCAAAAAATATCTCTACTACATAAAACAATTATTTACTTGGAACTACCATTATGGCTACCAGGAGAGGGCTATGTTTATGCTGATGCCGTTTGATGATATCATCATTTTATTCGCCTTTTACGTTCTAAAATTAACAGTGTAACAATACTTCCGCTCTCAAATAAATATAATATTCATAACACCAGACTAATTCTTAAGTGATAGTCACACCAAAATATAAATAATGGAAAATGTCAATAAATGAATGAAAGCATAAATGATGTAACGTCAAACTAACAGCAATAGGTGCTTAATATCTAGAAAATACATTTCTCCCAATGTCATTTAGACATTAACAAAAGTGCATGTACGAGTTACATTTAAGTGAGAGAAGTGAGCAAAACAAATGGAATCAATAACAACCTCTCTAGTTGAAACAGTACATTTGGGCGAGGAAATTGACTGAATTAGGAGAACACAAACAGGATCTTGGTGAATTAAACAATTGGCTTTTTGGCTTCAGTGCTGCGCTTCCAGACGAGCTAAACGCCTTTTACGCCCGTTTTGAGGCAAATCACACTGTACCTCCGGTAGAACCCATCGCTACTAAACCGAACACACTCACTTTCTCTGTGGCTGACGTGCGCAGGTCTTTTAAACGCATTAACTCCCGCAAGGCAGCCGGACCGGACGACATTCCTGGACTTGTTCTTAAAGTCTGTGCGAATCAGCTAGCAGGAGTATTTACGGACATTTTCAATCTGTCTCTTTGTCTCTCAGTCGTGCCAGCATGCTTCAAACTGACCACCATTGTCCCCATTCCAAAGACTGCTACTGCTACTGCTAAATGCTTAAATGACTGGCGCCCAGTTGCTCTGACGTCTGTCATAAGCAAGTGCTTCAAGAGGCTGGTCAGAGACTTCATCTGCTCATCGCTGCCTGAAACCCTGGACCCTCTACAGTTCGCTTACAGACAGAACAGGTCCACTGATGATGCTATAGCCCTGACAGTCCACACTTCTCTATCTCACCTGGACATGAAGGACACATATGTGAGAAAGCTGTTTGTAGACTACAGCTCAGCTTTCAACACCATTGTACCTTCAAGATTGGACATGGTCATATATTTATGTTCATTCACTTTCATAATTTTGTACATCTGCACATTAAGATCCTGTGGGATATCTGTATATATTTAACAAATGGTGCTAGTTTTAATGTAAGTTTTACTGTAAGTTTTATGTGTATATTTTTGTATTTAATGTGTATTTGACCTGTGAGGGACTGAGCACATAAGCATTTCACTCACCTTTGACACCCGTGTTAATGTGACGTGACAATAAAGTGATTTGATTTGATTTGATTTGATTTGATCCTTACTTGACACATTAAGCCATGACCAAAAACAATGGAGGGTGCTAAGCAATACAGGTTGTTACTAATAGAGTTGTGCAGTGTAAACTGTTCGATCACTAAAAGAACTCTATAAACCCAGATCCAAGGGCTCCCTCATTTCTCAGTGTGTAGAGCAGGCACTGCATATACAGAGGCCTAATGTAGCTGTTCTGGTTACGGTTCATGAGCCGGCACATTTCACCATATCTTTATCTTTCTCTTTCTGCTAACTTTCCTATAGGCCAGTGGTGCCACATAGATCTGTCCAAATGAGAAACTTTTGTTTTCTGCTGTTTTTTTTCCATTTTCTCTAATTAGTAAACAGTCAACAAACATATTCCATACTTCTGAGTGAAATGCTGGACTCCAGCTGACTTAACAATGGTGTTGAAGTTGGGCATGAAGGTTCAGGATCCAAACAGCACGCTCAACAACTTCACGGAGTCCCTCACCTTCAGATAGCGATAAAGTAGAGTTACATATTTTGCTACACAGCCAACTTTTTATACAGGAAACATATCTCTAAAGTTCTACTAAAAACACTAATACTAGACCCATTGCTTGTGTGTTTACTTGTAAATGCTAAATAACTTAAAAAAATTGGGACATAAATAAAATTGAATATCATGAAAATGATACGTTGGTTCTATATTGTTTAAAACTATTTTCAGAAAGTGAGGGTTACATATTTCATAAATATATTACCCTTTGTGTAAATATTTCAAACCTGCGGCAGAGTTGGAGCGACTGTGGCTCGGTTGTCTTGCACTCGGTAGGTTGTGAATTTGACTCACTTAATCCCAAGTTGCCTACTGATCTGGTTGTTGGTGTATAAATGTGTATTGTGAGTGCAAATGGGTGAATGTGGCTACAGTGTAAGGAACTTTGAATTGTCACTGAGTAGAAATGCGCAGTGTAGTCCATATTAAATTTAATGGTTACGCTCCTGTTGCTTTGATAGAGGCTCTCATATATACATTGTTAAGCGTAGAGTCTCTAATGTTCCTATTAAAAATGTTACATAGATTCTAAACACGGTTCAGGTCAGTTTGCCAACTTTGAAGCACAGAATCTGAACATGTTTTGGTGCCGTTGTCAGTGTGGTCAGGTGCCATGAGTTTTTAGTCAACTTTCTACAAACATGATTGGTCAGCCGCCTTCCTCATTAATGTTTAACCTACTGCTGCAGAAAAACATGCAGGTGATGGGAGGTAATTAGCTGATGAAGAAGAAAGGTTTCCAATATTTGTCTGTTTTACAGTGTTCTAATTTTGTGACACAAAAATGCTGTACAAAGGATAATCATCAACATTAGGATAAAAGGCTTGAAATATTTACCCCTATATGTAATTGGAAATACTAAACCTAATCATATTAAAATTTTTACCCTAAAAATGTAGTGCGTGTGCCGTAACCAGGTTGAGATGTCCCAGCCCTCCATCACCCAAATCGTTATGTTTCAAGGACACGCACATCAGCAACAGCTTTACAAAATCTTATGTTTGTATGGGGATTTCTAAAACTCTATTCTTTCCTCACCAAAAGAACAGTTTTCACGAAAATCGAGGTGTAAAAACAGCAGAACAACACACACCTTTTATAAATGGACCAGCTGCCTTCTAAGTGTAGTTCAATGACACACCTCCACAGCTTGAAAGAAACAAATATTTTTACACTTTCCAATGCCAGGCCTGGACGCCAGCTTAATCTCCTGCATAACTGGCCAAAAATATCCTAAAATAGTACGTTGCGGCATGCTTAATGGATCCTGTTTGAAGATCTGAAGAGAAGAACTCTGTCTTGGTGCCGCTTTTAATGAGCTTTTGCCTGTGGTGCTAACAAAAGGCACATTATATTTTGTGATACTTTAATGGGGTTAGGTGTGATAGTCTTCCCAGTATGAAAAAAGAATAGATGGCACTTATCCTGGTTTATTTTATGGATGACTGTTAATGTGACACTGTACAAAGGAGGTTACACAAGGTGGTTACCATGGCATCCGCACGGGGTGTTTCTACGGTTCTAGTTAGCTCACGGTTATTAGGTCAGGTCAAGCTACTCTACTGCTCCTGTCCTCCACGGTTGTGATGTGAGAGCAAGGTCACATTAACCTGCCTTTTGACATCTTCATGCTGAAATTAAAATCTCAGAGCACCTGGCAGCAAGACTGAGCCTTGTTCGTACATTACAGTTCAAAATCATCTTAGATACTCAAAATTCAAGTAAAAAATTCTTTCTGATTCACTGTTGACGGCTTCAGTCAGGAATGCACAATAGTAGCCGACTAGGAGGCCGGCAAATTAAATACCACAGAAATTTTAATAACTAAAGATGCCGCAGGACAGGGACCTTAGAAAATAAACACCCCCCCCACCCCACCCAAAAAAAGAGGTAGTGGAAAAAGGCAAACACAGATGTTCAGAAACAGAAAAAGACAAAATACAGAGTCTTCACAAAGCTGCTGATAATCAACAGGATAGTGCTAAGGTGTGAGGTTTTAGAAAACGTGACTGAAAATTCAGAGCATGGAAATAGGATACAACTACCACAAACAACACCAACACAACTAAAACAGGCACAGGTCGAAGCAAAATCTGACACCAGACATCAGACAGACTGTAAACACAAAACCCACACATACATCTCCCGACACGATCACGCTGACGGATTCTTTTGGGACCGGCTCGCATTTCACTGTATTGTGACATAAAATATAAAACAGGAAGGATAAGGGATATGAACATACACCCAGTCCTTCATCCTTGCTTGCAAAAATCAAATCTAGAACAAGGTGAAGATGCCAGCTTAACATTTGTACCGGGGTGCCATAATCCACAGTAAAATTAGTCCTGTGCTGTCCTGGGATATAAGGTCACTCAGCTAGCAAGAAGCCATTATTCTAAAAGACAGATTACTATTTGCAATTGCATTTACATTTTTACAGATTATATTTTTGTAGATTAGATTAGAGATTTTCTGTGATCTGAAGATATTAAGCTTGAAGTTCTTGTGCCTACTGGTCAAAATGAGGGAAGCTAGTAAGCCGGAAAAGAACATACCTGGTTGCAAATATGGTGGCGGCCGTACTGTGTTGTGTAAGGTGGGACTAGTGCACTTTACGAAACTGATTACTAAGTACTAAAACATCAAATAAAAAACATATTCCAAGAAATTATTTTATACTGAGCATAATATTTCAATGAAACTGCACAGAATCTCAGCATTTTTATGAGTTTTGGATTTACTGAATCTGACAAAGTGTGATGTATGATTTTGGAACCATAAGTGTCCAAAAACTGTGATCTACAGATGTAGTTTCAGTCGCATTTTTCAATCATGTGTTACATTAAACTTTTATATTTACAACTCAAGGATGCTGGTGGTTTACTGCTGGCAGCTATTCGATTAAAGTGTGCAGACCCGCAGACTCTGGCAGCTAACCTGGGCCTGCAGGGTCATCTCCTGACGTCCGCTAAACATCTTGTCTTCCTGTTTGACTCAAAACTTCTCTCTTTAGCCTACTAGGACATGCTGTATCTTTTAACAGTGTTAAATCGGTATTCCTGGAAGTAATAACACTTTATGTTGACAAATGCTATTATATAACAAATAAATTGACTGTACAGTATAAAAAAAACCCCGACATAAACAGCCTAACAAATCAACTCACTGCATTTGTGGGCAAACTATCCCTTCGAACACTTCACCTTACTCACAGCCATATCAGCCAAACATAGCTCATTAAGTTGACACATTTTGTTCTGGGTTGTAAGTCTCCCCCTAATGTTGTCATCCAATCCATTAAACAGTCATTCTTTCTTTTTCTCTCCATCTATCTTCACTTAACCTCCGTATGCTCCCTGGATACTGGGTGACACTGTGCGTGCCACAATAGCCATTCTGCTGGCTCGTTGCTGTGTGGTGCCTATGAGAGCTATGCTGATCACTGTGTTCTCTTGTGGGAGCCTGGAAATTGTCTAGGAAGAGTTGGACTGGTTCTCTGCTGTATGGTGGGTCACACTGGTTTCTAAACACAGCAAAATTTGTGACAGATTTATGCATCACCTCGCAACAACATATAAATGCCACTTTCCACATTTAAAATGTATAATCCTTAAAATTGTGTGTTTTATTGGGATTGTATGTTAAAAAACAAAAAACAAAAACAGTTGTATTTATATTTGATTAAACTAAAACAGCAATTGTTTGGAGTGTTTTTCTGAAAGCTCTGAATAAGTAAAGATATTTTACCCCCATTCATTCATTGCACAATATCTCAAACTTCGTAAGTTTGGATGGAAAACATTTCTGACATAGACTTTTGTGTGTTTCCACTAATTCCCCGTTAGGTTTAAGTTAAAACTGTAAATACAACCATTTAACATGTGACTGTGCTTTGATCTAAATCTCTGCTCTGCTCTAAAGTCCTTTGCAGGCGACATTTTTTATTTTCCAGGACTCCCTTTTACTTATCTTATCCCCATCCCTGCAGAGTAAAGCATCCCAACAGCATAATACCGCTCCCAGAATGGTTCTCTCCAGGGATGATTTGGTTAGGGTGTTTTAGGTGACTCAAGATTTAAGAGAAAAGAAAAAAAAAACATCCAGTTTGGCGTAATGTAGGCTGGAATTTTGGTTACTTTCTTTCTGATATCAGTCCATAGAGATCAATTTTATAGGGTTACTATTAATAGTTGTCTAATCCAGACATCGAATAGAATTGTGTTTAATGATCTTCTTAAAACAACGGTTTAGACTGGATTTCATTTAGTAGCATCAAAGTATAGATGACTCAATAAGACTATATGTCATCCTTCTTGCATTTGTATCAGTATCAAATATAAAAGTCACTTGTCCTTACTTCTCTACTGAGTAAGACGTCAAATGCCATCCAACAGGCTGGCATGACGACGGCCTCCGAAAAGCAATCACCGCTCTTTCAACACCTCACCAACAAGAGCGACGGAAAATTTCCTCAGCCAAGTGTACATTGTACTTTATTAGCTTTTTGATGGATTTTAAATGTCACTTCAATGTAAAGGTAGAGGCACCTCATTTTGGGGAAAGAGGATTTTTTGTTTTGTTTTTTTTTGTTTTGTTTTGTTTCCCCCATCACAAGCCTTATTCAGCTTCTGGCAAGTACAATGATTTTTTATTTTTTTTGTATTAAAGAAAAAATAATGATGAAAGAAAGAACCATTCAAACAAACAAAAAAGTCCAACAACACCATTTCTCATCTGTGACCTGTCAGAACAGAGGTCCTCTTGTCTGCCATCAGCTGCCCAACCACGGCTGAATATTAATGGGAGCCCTTTTCCCACCCTGGATCATCAGACTGTGAGCATTTAATTCAACAAACCTTATCTGCATCTTCTAGGCTGTTGCTGCTGTTGGTGGGTGGGTGGAGGGATGGGGTGGGGGCATGTGTGGGTTCAGAGGTGTATCTTCTGAATTAACACACACACACACACACACACATACATTCCTGTTTAAGATTAGTTATGTTGCAGCTCAGGAGCTTGTGAGTCTAATTAAGCTGTCATCATTCGGTGCAATAAAAATCCCTATCAGAGTGATCTATAGCCTCACATCTGAGGGAAACGAGGGTCCTGCTGAGAGGAGCAACCGGTCTGACTGATGATGAGCTGATTCCAATTAAATCACTCTGATATGTTCTTGTTGGCGGCCGCATGCTGCTTATACAAAGTAAGCTGATCATGTTGGGATGTGACAGCTTATCAACAGGCAAGGCCAATCCAAGGCGCCCCACCACCACCCCATCCTTCTCAACAAGGAAGAAAACGTGAGCCTTACATTCTGTGGGTAGTGACGGTGCGTCCAGATGAGCAAGGTGCGCAATGTGCAAAGTCACCAATATTATTGCGCACACGTTAGGGACGATGACAGACAGATGGAGGACGGATGGTGGGAGCAGGGGGTGTATGGGTAAGGAGGGTTTGGGTTTAGGATGCTCTGCTCAACATATGAGTTTACCTTGAAGAGGCGATGATAGCGCGCCGGGGATTTAAGACGTCGTCGATGACGCTCGTTCCTCCATCCACAGCACGACTCTTCTGTCCTCTGATCTCTTGATATCTATGTATCTATACGTATATATCTATATTTATATATCTATATATATATGTATATCATTTGAACTTGGCCATTTCTCCTCAGATCACAGTTATTTCACAGTGGGGCAGCACGGCGCAGGCGTTAGATACCTTCTCCCGTCTTTCTCCGGCTTTTCCCAAAAAAAGAGAGAAAACGCACCTCATGCTGTACCCCCCCAGCCCCTCCTCCTCCTCGCGTTCCTCTCAGACTGCACACACCCCGCTCTGTTTCCCACAGTTTTTTAATATATATAAATATGTATCTATTATCGGACTTTTCTGAGGCTAAGAGAAACAAAGCTGAAAGGTAATTTCAACGCGGATGCTGAGGCCAGATGCGTAACGCTATAGCGTCAAGACCCTGCGCGTTGCTTCAAAAGTGAATGCACTGATGTGTCCTCTTTTCCCCCCCATATGTCCAGGCTGATGATAATCCAAGGTGGGATGCGCGCAACACTGCGGCCCTTAACAAATATAAAAATAATAATAATAGAAGAAAAAAAAAAGCCGAAAAAGAAACTGGATGGTTTTGTCCTCAGATGTGAAAGAGCGCTCCTAAACGTGTCCGATCTTCTCCCTCTTCTTTACGCGCTTGTGTGCTGCTTTCTCTCCGCCGGAATAACAAACAGATCGGGCATCCTCCGTTTGGACCTCATGTTGTGTGTGTGTGTGTGTGTATGTGTGTGTGTGTGTGCGTGTGTGTGTCTGAGAGAGAGAGAGAGAGAGAGAGAGAGAGAGAGAGAGAGAGAAGCGATCAAACGTTTGAAGGGAAGCAGGCAGCAAGTAATGTGAGGTCCGTCGATGCCCGCACCAGCGCAGATATCCCCGGCCGGTC
>JAVLVB010000078.1:3860880-3876662 GCA_032876305.1 Orestias chungarensis | reverse complement strand
ATTGATTTTATATATATATATATATATATATATATATATATATATATATATATATATATATATATATATATATATATATATATATATATATATATATATATATATATATATATATATATATATATATATACTGCATGTGTGTGAGCGTATGTTAGTATATAATATTATTAGTATTTTTGCACTTATAATTCAAGCATCCCTCCGCATCATACATACAGATACGTATCTCAAAAATATTTTCATAATGCTCGTCGTTTTCTGTTAGCACCAAACTTTGCCACGTGGGGGCAGCATAATCAAGCTGACGGCCGAGCGATCAGACATCTCATCAATTGATTCTTTGATGATCCGGCTTCCATAATTGTTCTTGATTGTATTTCATTTGTTTCTCACGGGCTCCAGTGGGAAATCACCGTGCTTTAAGGCTGCATAAAGATTTGTCTCTGTTTGTACGAGTGTGTGTGTTGTTGTTTTTTGCTGCTCTGGTATCAGTAGGATGTTTAAAAGTACATTTAAGAGATGTATTTATTCATGTTCAAACTAGACAGATCAGAAAAATCTGGCATCTATTCCTATTTATGCCCTCTGAGCAGATAACTAAGAATTATCCTTTTGCAAAAGTAGCAGCTGCAAGCGTTTTGTAGAATGGCTTCAAGGCCTAAGTCACGGCCTGAGTTTTCAATTGAACCTCAGTCATTTTGACTGAGCCACTCTGCAACTGGGTTATGCTAAAATCTAAACCATAACTTTGTCTCTAGATTGCTGAGAACCTTCACTCAGGTTTCAAATACTGTGCAGCTTCTGACAGGGTTTCTTCCAGGATAGCTGCCACCAGTTTCATCATAGTTCTGATGTGTTTAGGGAGTAATGCATTGATGGTTTTTCTGCTACAAATTGTGTTTTGCATGTTAAGCTCAGTTCTCTCTTATCTGAACGTCCACATAAGTTTGTATTAAAACGCCAGTTTTCCTGTCTATAGATTTTGTCCCTTTTGTCACCATGGCTGCTTCTGAAACGTTACATGGGATGCTCTGTTTTGGTAGCTCTGCAGTCGCTCTAAACTTTTTTTTTTTTTTTTTTCATATTTTGATGTTTTTCTTTAACGATACCCTGCTCAAACCTTTTCCTAAACTTTTAACTCTGACATGCCTGTTGTTGTTGTTGTTGTGTTTTTTTGCATTGTAGGATAAACACATGCACAAAATGGTTTTTTAAATTTTTATTTGTGAAACAAAATAAAATAGATACGGGTGGATAATCCTTCCTACCTAACAATTTTGCACCTATAAATTAAGCATGTTGTGCTCTACCCCTGTACCATAACTATTATAATAAATAGTACATATATCATGCTATGATAGATGCATACCAAACCAAAGTTAAATAATGCTGTATATATGTTTGTCTGTGTCTGTCCACCACACACTGGTTGTTAGGAGCAACTTCCCCAAAAGATACTTTTTAATTTGAAAAGAAGCTATTTTTGCTATTAAAATATGAAGGAGAATATGGAGCTTCTCTCCAAGGATGACTGACTCATCCGAGATAAGCAATATAAGAATAAAAAAGAAGAACTTTAATAAAATCACTTCAACCAAATTAAGGACTTGATCATGTTGGCCACTGGGGTTCTTGCATTCCTTTGGTTTAGCTGGGAGGAGAACTGGAACATCTCAGACCACTCAAGGAGGAAATCAGATATCCCATTAGAGAGCTGGATGAATCAATAAAATAAAAGATATCGCAGAGGAGGATGAAGGAAAGGCTTTTTTCCTATGTGTGAACAGATAAAGGTTGTCAAAAAAGACACCTTTTTCATTATCGCAAAAGAAAAAAACAAGTATAAAAACTGCTGAGTTAAGATGAGTTTGTTCTGTTAAGTGCTTTTATTGTTTCTCCGTGACTGCCTACTGCAGGTATCTAGGAGTCCAACAACAGAATTCAGTCACTTCTAACCTGTCTCTTCAACCATCTGATGTATTCTGGATTTTTTGTTTGTTTGTTTGTTTTTTGTGACTTTAAGCTTAAGTATGTAGCTTGAGCATATAGGTCAAAAACCGATCGCCATCATTTTTACTTTAGTGTTTTGTTTATTTTTTTCAAGTCAGAATTCATAGTTCAGTTAGTTTTGGTAAGTCACGATGTTGCTGCAGGAAAAGCGCAGCCACCCCCTTAATATCCTATTTGCTTGTTGGTGTGACGTTCATTTTGTGAAATGCTTTTTTTTTTTTAAATGGAAGATCTAATATGACACACACACTGCACCCTGCAAAAAATGAGAGATCGTTAAAATGTTATGGTCAACTCAGCCATAAAAGCCATCTTTGCCCAGTCTCTTTTTATTACTGAAACCTGAACTCTGTCCTCACGAGAGAAAAGAGAGGCATGCAGTGCTTTAACTGCTGCTATGAGTTTCTTTGTGTCCAAGGGAGTTCTTGACCTGTTCTTGGATTATTTTTTGGTCAGCTGGCCACTGGAAGAGTGGTTCATCTGTGTTTCCTTGCCTGTGGATAATGGCTTTCACTGAGATTGACCAGATTCCAAAGCTCCTACAAATAACTCCGTCCATACCAATAGAAGGTCAAGGACTTTGTATCTCATCTTGACTTTCTTCCAATTCAGATTTAGGGCATGAAGTATTGTGTTTTGAGACCTCCAAGCCTTCTCTGTTTTTTTTTTTGTTCTATCTGTGCTGTTCACTGATAATGCAGATCTTGTGATAAACAGTCCTTGGTTTAGGACAGTTATTGCAAGATATAACAGGCAATTATACCCAAAAAGACTGGAAAGAAGAACATTTATCATTTATTAAAAGTTCTATATGGGGTTAAAAGTGTGGGTTGAGTAGCAAACATTCTTTGTGCCAATGTCCTGCTGGGGTGTGTGGTTGTTGCCACGTGGGTTCGTCGTCTGTGCTTCAGCTAGAGGAAGCTCACCTTATACTCAGCTTTTATGGAGGACGAAAGCTGAAAAAAATTTATTTAGATTTTTCCCAATCGGAAACCTAAGGTGATTGGACAATTTGAATCAAGAAGGCGGAGTTTGAAAGTATATTTACGTTGGAACACAACGAAGTGGCTTCAATTTTCTTTCTTTATTTCGCTTACATCTCTCAGCGCATTTAATTAAAAGACATTGTAGTTTTACAGATAAAATAATTAATTAAAAGCTATCTTTTGTTTAGTCAGGTTATCTTTGTTCTATATTAAAGCAGCTTCATTTTCAGTTCACGCGTGTTAGTTCGGCAAATGGACATAAAAAGAAGAAATCTTTGAAGAGAAACATTCCTTTTGAGGGATTGTAATTTATAGTCTCGTTGTGTAACCAGTTTGTGGATTTTGTCAGCTGACTTCAGACTAATTCGGATTTGGTTTTGAAATCTGGTTTTCCGACAGTAGAGTCAAACATTTGTGAGCGTTTTTCTGAGCACATGGTCTTGATAAATGGCAGCATGGGTGCAATAGAGTACAGGAAGAAATTTAACTGATTTAAATAAACTGGGATAAGCCCAGTTTACACGTCCTATGTAATTTGATAATTAATATACGTAATTGCACATAAAGTCAATAACTTTAGAATAAAAATAATATATACTTTAAAATAACAACAAACAATTACTAGTTTAGAAGGGGGATTGTGAATTTAGCGTATAATAATAAAATAAGAATATTAATGAGTCCAGTTTAATGTGTTCTTAAGCTAGATACTTATATTTACTTTAGCTGTTTAATGCATCTTTTTAGAAAAAGCATGATGTCACAAAATAACTTGTTATACAGCTGCTGAAATAATTTCCTGTTTTACAAAACTGTGTTTAAGACACAGCCTGTGGTAGCTCAGCTGTAAGATGAACATTGCCTAAATGTTCCTTGTGCAGAGGGCAGATCTCATGTGTCGTATTAGATTGGTCGGAAGAGGCTGTACAGTAAACTAGCGCGAGGTCGCCAAGCAACTGACCACTTTGCGGAGGTCACGGGGAGGTTAAAAGGAGCCAAATATTTTAAAAGCACCATCTTTTTCGTCACTTTGGAGGACCGCGGCAGGGGGAAATATAATCAGCCTGGAGGTTAACTGTCATTGTGTGGGAGTGTGTTATTTCCTGCATAAATCTCAAAATCAGGACATAGGAAAGTAAAAGTTGCCTGACTAGACCAGCTGGAAACCAGCTTGGTGTTCCTTGTGGGGAATGTAGTTCCCTCATTTTGCAGTTGTGTTCATGGATCAGAGGGTCTGCAACGGCCAGGTTATTCCAATTATTATTGCTCTACAGAACTATTATTGCTCTCTCAGTTTTTCAGAATGGTTTTATTTGGGAGGACCAGAATGACGACTTTTTCTTAATAATATAATATATTTTGTGCAAAATTTGTATATAACCATATTTAATTTGCCAATAAAAAAAAGAAATTCAATGCAACCAATTTCCTTCAAGAGTCACTCTGTCAAATAACAGATCTTACTTTTCCATAAGTGGAAATAGAGTGTGAGTCTGGTCGAAGTTGTTGAAGGGTTCACCTAAGAAAAAGCAATGCTGCAACCTGAAACCGGCCTTTTCCCAATTCTGTTCTTTGCTGTGCTACTGATTACACTCATCAAGTTCTTTGATGCCTTATTATTTCCGTCTTCCTCTTCCTCATAACTCTGCTTATAAAAGCTTCTTCCAGTCATACCTTCCCTGCCAGATTATCTTAAACTTCACAGCCGGCAGACATCTAGCTGTCCTTTCTTGCCCCTCTTTGCCTAGCTTTAACCTTTTGTCTTGCACCATTGCCTGTTTCCTGACCTTGACTAATGTATGGATTGGATGTCTTTGCCACTGTTGTCTCATGTGTATTGAACTTGGACCAAACTGAAAAGTGCCTTTTTGATTTCCCCTGACTGATTTCCTTTCCCCTGCACTCCCACCTGTAGGAGCTTATTCAGGAGCAGAGTAATTTGTTTAACTTAAGGAGGTTCATGGCTTTCTGAACCTGTACATTTATACCAACAAGTGGTCTGCTCTGCCTCTAACCATTTCCCTTTCCTTGTAGCATATCAAGAATCAAGAATCAAGAATCAGTTTATTTATATAGCGCCAATTTACAACAGGTGTCGTCTCAAGGCACTTCACAGAAAATCAATTAAAATCAACAAATCATTTTGAAAAAGATTCCAATCTAAGGAACCCCAGCAGATTGCATCGAGTCATTGACTTGCAGCATTCACTCCTCTGGAATCAGCAGACAGAATCAATGGTTTGTGTTGTCGTTGACTTTACAGTAATCCCTCATACTGAGCATGCATGTGGAGTGGAGAGGAAAAATTCCCCTTTAACAGGAAGAAACCTCCAGCAGAACCAGGCTCAGTACAAGCAGCCATCTGCCACGACTGACTGGGGGTTTGAAAAGACAGAAAGCTAAAATAGAAACACAGGATACTGAAATAAAAGAGTTTACAGCAGCATTTGTAGAAAGTCACTGGAAGCATCTCAGCCCATGTTCTAATCCAAGAAGCTGTCTCAGCTGACAGAACGCCAGCCCAGGTGTGGTTACTATGGAGAGAAGAACACTAAGAGAAAACAAAAGGTTAACAAGGTTGAAATAACGGTAACTAAGTAGATTGGACAAAGGAAGAAAGTAGCAGAGAGAGAAGTTGTCAGATTGTCCTCCAGCAGTCTAATTCTATAGCAGCATAACTATAGAAAAACGTAAATAACTTAACCCTATAGAGCGAGACATGAAGAAGGTAGAGCAAAGGAGAACCGTCTGTCAAGACTGAGTTCCTCCCCAGCCGGATTAGGCTGTATTCTCTACCTCTTCCTAACTATAAACTTTATCAAACAGGAAGGTTTTGAGGTTTTGTAGAGGTTCTGGTCCAAAGATGACAACTTCTGTCTTTTCAGAGTTCAACAGCAGAAAGTCTAAAGTCATCCACATTTTTATGTCATGTAGACATGCCTGTAATCTACCAAACTGACTGGATTCATCGGGATTTATAGATAAATACAGTTGTGTATCATCAGCATAACAGTGGAAATTTACACCATGCTGTCAGATGATTTTACCAATAGGGAGCATGTATAAAGTAAATATAATTGGGCCAAGTACAGAACCCTGTGGTACTCCACAAGTAACCTTACAATGCGGAGAAGATTTGTCATTTAGATGAACAAACTGGGATCTATCAGACAAATACGATTTAAACAAGCCAAGTGCTGTTCCCTTGATCCCCAGAGTGTGTTCGAGCCTTTCAGTGAGGATATTGTGATTGACTGTGTCAAAAGCAGCACTGAGATCTAACAAAACTAGAATAGACACGAGCCCATTGTCTGAGGCCATGAGAATATCATTTGTAACTTTAAGGAGAGCTGTCTCAGTGCTATGATGAGCTCTGAAACCTGACTGCAATTCTTCAAATAGGTCATTATTCATCAAATGCTCTCTCAGTTGATTAGCAACAATTTTTTCAAGGATTTTAGATAAAAAAGGAAGATTAGATATGGGTCTGTAATTTATTAAGTCTTCTTGATCAAGAGAAAAATTTCTTAAATAGGGGTTTTATTACAGCTACCTTAAGAGCCTCTGGTACATAACCATTCACTACTGACAAATTAATCATTCCCAAAATGGGGGTAATAATAATAGGAAATACATCTTTAATCAATTTTGTCGGGATTGGATCCAACATACAAGTTGAAGGCTTAGATGAAGAAAATATTTTTGAAAGCTCAGAAGGCTCAACTGGAGCAAAACACTTCAAACAGAGATCAGGCCCCAGCGCCACATTCAGTACCTCATTGCTTACTGAGGTAGTAGTTATGTTTGGTAGGATGCAATCAATTTTAGTTTTAATAGATTTCATTTTATCAGTAAAGAATTCCATAAAGTCCTTACTGCCAAGAGTTGGAGGAATGGGTGATGTAACAGAGTTTTCATTTCTCGTAAGTTTAGCAACTGTATTAAAAAGAAATCTAGGATTGTTCTTATTCTCCTCTATTAGTAAAGTAAAATATGCAGATCTAACTTGGCGCAGGGTCCTTTTATAAAGAAGCACGCTGTTTTTCCAGGATAAATAAGACTCCTCTAAAAGCGACAACCGCCATTTCTGTTTTTTTTTCGTCATTTCCTGTTTTTTCCCGTCAAGGTACGAGGTTCTGAATTAAACCAGGGGGCCAACCTCCTATGAGTAATCAGTTACTCATAGGAGTAGAAATTAGGGAAATTATAGGTGGAATGGATTCTTTGAAGGCTGTAACAGCATTGTCCGATAGACACCTACTATAAAGACTTTTTCTTTCAGATTTTAAGTACTCGGTGAAAAAGAACTCAAAAGTTATCAAAAAATGGCCAGAAAGGAGAGGGTTATGAGGCAGCACTATAACCTTTTCACACTCAATGCCATAAGTCAGCACAAGGTCTAAAGTGTGACCAAGAGAGTGTAGGTGTTTGGATGTTTTGAGTGAAGTCAATTGAATCTAAAATGGCAGTAAAGGCTAAATTAAGACTGTCATTTTTGGTGTCAACATGAATGTTAAAATCTCCCACTATAATGACTTTATCAGTGTTTAATGCTATATCAGATAAAAAATCTGAAAACTGATCCATAAATTCAGAGTAAGGACCTGGCGGACGATACAAAATAACACACAGAAGTGGTTTAATTCTTTTAGAGGTTGGATGAGGAAGGCTAAGGGTTAAATGTTCAAAAGAACTATAACTATTAGTTGGCCTGGGATTAATTAATAAACCTGATTGAAAAATGCTTCCTACTCCTCCACCTCTCCCAGTACTTCGAGGATAGTGAAAGTTTGAATAATTAGAGGGAGTTGATTCGTTGATACTAACATAATCCTCATGCTGCAGCCAGGTTTCTGTGAGACAAAGCAAATCAATTTGATTATCAAGAATTAAATCATTAACTAATAAGGACTTTGAGGATAGAGATCTGTTGTTCAAAAAGCCACACTTAATAGTTGTACATTTTTGTTTCATCTGAGTTGTTTTTTATCTTTATGAGATTTTCCGGATTAGCTCTTTTTAGATTGAGCTTTAATCTATTTGGTTTTGGCCGTGGGCAAGACACCGTCTCAATGGGATGTTGGGTAGGTAACTGTAGAGAAGCCGCAGAGAGGAGTTCTAAACTACGACTATGCATCCTGGTCTATGCATATGCGGGATCCCTGCTGCAAGCTGTTCCATATCCGATGATGAATAAACTTCGTTAAATGTTAACACACACAGCCAGTATACTTTAGAACTATGGAGTTGTTAAATAAGTCAAAGTCCACAGACCCTAATCTAATTGGAAATCTTTGGCAAGAAGTGGAAATCGGTATTTAAAGATGCTTTCTTTCCAATCAAAACTACCTTGATCTAATTTTGATAGTATTAATTGGCAACAAATTCTTCTGTCTTAAGATATCAAAAGTTGATAAATAAACACTGAAGAAGTCTTCCAGAAGCGACTTTAGTGAAGCATTGTTTTAGATACAGAAAATGTATGGTACACTTTTGAGATCCTTAATTTAATAAAAAGCCATATGGAATATTGCTTAGTCTTCAAAATGTTGCTCTACTTCATATTGGTCTGTGACATAAACCCTAAATAAAATGCACTAAAGTTCCTGGTTGTAAAGCTTAAAAAGGCAGAGTAGAACTATTACATTGATTTACATCATATAAAAAAGACCAAATTTCTGAGCTTAAAGCTGACGAGAAATGTGTTACACTACTTAAGTGTTGGGAAACAGCTCTCTCTGGTGGATACAAACGGATGTTGCATTTCTGTGGACAAGAAAACTGGCAAAGTGACATTCAGGGAAAATTTGATTTTCTCACCAAATCAATTCAAATTATACTAGGCAGAGAAATAAAAGTGAAATAATTTCTATCTTCTATTCTATCTACGATGGAAAACAAATAAGAGGGAAATGATAATGTTATCATGAGCCAAAATCAGTTCAGAAGTATAAATAGGATGTGTGTTGTTTTCTTTTTAGTTTATCACGTCTAACTGTGGAAAACGGAAAATGAAAACATCTAGTATGGCAGCTTTAATACAAGCTGAGGCAGAGCTACTCCTTCTTCATATGAAACGCAGATTTGTTGCCTTGACAACACCACTTGCAAAGCTTCTTGAAATTGGCTCTGCTGCAAAAAATGTTACATGGAGAAACAATGTCTCACTGATTTAGCAAAGAGAATCGTTGCTCTGGGATAAAATCTAACAGCAAAGACTTGTGTGTGAGTGTTTTGTATCATTTTTGGCCCTTGTTGTTTAATTAGGAAATTGATATGAATTGAGCTGGTTGTTCATCTGAACTGTTTAAAATCAGCCTCTTCAGTGATAGTGATAGATAATGGTTTAGATTTATTTATTTTTTCATAGGTGCTATCTCAAATTTAATGTTTCCTTTCATTGCTGTTACGGGATTATGTGTATTGATTTATTTTCAACCTCTATCTCGCAGAAATATTCAACAATAATGCTTTAAGTAGCCAGTATATGTTAATGTAAACTACAAACATGTAGAGAGAATATTTTTGTACTGCTATTGGCGCAAAGCAAGACAGTTTTATTGTATGAGATAGGCATAAACTCAGTACAATCCTATGTAAGATGCAGAAAGCCATGTGCAGTTCTAGACTGCTGTACAATATAGCATGTTATTTGGTTTGTGTTGTCTGCTTTGTCTTTACAAAATACAATTCTGGAAACATTTGAAGTTGGTCGGCAGCTCGGAGAAGTGTTTGATTTATGTAATGCCAATATTGATTTTCTTAATTATCATTTTGAGGTTTTATTTACTTAGTTTTATTTTATTTTTTTTGAGTGATGCCCCTCTCACTTTCCATTAAAACAATCTTATTGGTTAAATTAAAAGATCAAATCCAAATCGGAAAAGGGTATACAAATTTTTGGGCATATCTTAAGGAAAATATTATAATAATAATAAGGTTTGAATCTGAAAGAAGTAACTGGAAGAATGCCATTTATGCAGGTTTGATCTATGTCATGATAATGTACAATGACCTGCACAATACCTCCTTGAAGTAGAAGAAGAAGTGAAAGAGGAAAAAAAAATTTGGCCTTTATTTGAAGCGACAGTACGTGGTCATATTTTATTCATTGAGTAACGCAAAGTTTTGTGACTAGTGTGAGGCCATCTGTCCTGACTAAAGCTGAGGCCAGGCAATCACATCAGATTAATCAAAGAAGAATGGGCTGCCATGTGAGAAATCTTAAATCTGTAAACGTACAATCATAGTCACTTAGCTTTTCTGTCACAAAACCCTAAAGTACTGACATATAAATCATTCACAAAAACAAGTTAAAACTGTATACTTCAATAGTGACCTGACACAATGCCCCCTCTACATCAACATTATGGATATAGGCCTGTCCCCTATATCACAACCTTTATGATTGTGACTGATAAGCAGTGGAAGAGGCAGTGAGGTTGTGGCCAGTCAAATTTTTCTGCAGGATATAAATTACAAGCCTCTAAATTGAATTCTGGATCATTTTGTCATATTTATTTATACCTATTTATATATATATTTTTTTTTTAAGTCCCCATTAAAGTTTAAACATTACGCCTGAGACCACCCATGTAACAGTGATGGAAATGTTAGTTGGGGGTTTTGCTGACGTATTTTTTTAAGGACATGTTTGAACAAAATCAAAACCACACACAACAAACCCACGAATTAGTCAAAAAATCATAATTTTTCCAATACTTTTATAGTGTGTTTAAAAAAAAATTAAAAAAATTATACAAAATGTAAAAACTATGTAAACAGTAAGCCACAATGAATAATTTCACTGATAATTTATTGGTTGCGCTTTGGAAAACCTAATTTAGAACCTAAAATGTTTAATGACTGCTAACTACAACAGTATTGCCGATTATGTGCTCTCTATATTGTTATTGACTTATTATCCACTTTTTTACGTACGTTGCATTGAAGACAATTTTTTTATGCGAGCAGGCTGAACGACATATTTTTATAATTCTTGTATCACGTGTTTACTTGGATGAAGGGTTAATATTTTAGTCCGCTATTATGTTAAGATGGAAAGTTCTGCTTTTGTCTAAAACATTGTCACATTTAAATAGTCATAGGTAAATATGATATAAAGTGCAGCTATGTATCTGTTCAATACAAAGTATACAAGGGCCCCAAGTGGTAAAACACCAATTTGGGAGAGTATGTGCATTTTTATTTGGTGTATGTAACCTTTTGGTTTCAATTCTATGCACTAGTGTTTCCACAATATTCTGGGGGAGATTTGGCTTATTCATAATTACATTCATTCTTTTGTTAATTTTGGATGCTAACATTTACAGCCCACTGTACACAAATCAAAACTTTGAATTTTTTATAGAACATCCACATGGACAAAGTGGGTCAAACTGATATCAGTCCAATTTACGGTTTATTCAGTTCCATCAGTTCTGGCAGGAGGAATGGGGCAATATCCCAGCTAACCATTGTACGAAGCTGGTGGAAGGATACCCAAAATGTTAAACACAAGGTGTACACTTCAAAGGGGTTGCAACGAAATCCCGAGGAAATGCATGTACATGTCTGATTTGGGGTACACTTTTAAATGTATCAATGACATGTTCTCTTTTGTTATTAGGTAATTCACACAAACAATACAAGTTTGGTCTTATTCATTTTATATATTGAGGCATATATAGTCTTATAGCAAATCATGCTCCCTCTTATTCTAAACTCCTCTGAAGTCTCTATTGGAATTCCTCTCACTCGCCCAACATTTTTCTTTTCAGAATCATCAACAGCTTCTCTGTACACCAACATCATGATACTGCCACCGGCATGCTCAACTGTAGAAAAGCCGTATTTGGGTTGATGAGACGTCCAAAGTTTATTGTTTTATAACGTCTCTCAATACTGCAAAGCTTATACAAGTCTGGAGAGTTCCTTCTTTTTTATTGTTTATACAGATGGATTCCACTTACTAGTTAACATCTAAAAACAGAGATTTGCATATGTTATGTTTGGAGCATAATGAAAGTTTAAAAAGTATAAATACTTTTGCCAGGCATGGAATATAGAGGAAAGATTGACATCACTGAACACAGACGTCTTTCAAGATGAAATGCAGTGGGATTTGTCTGAAAACTAACTGTAGGACTTTATTCTCACATCTATGTCATAAAAAGGTAAATAATTGAAGCTCACCCTACCTTGTCTCTAAGACAGGACAAAATATAAGACCCTGATAGCAGAGTAGTGTGAGTGGAATAATAATATCCTTCCTTATTTTTAACACAAGGTCTATTTTTCTCCCTCTCATGTTTTTTTTCCCCCGTTATTTTTCTTCTCCTCATACAATCTGCTCCTTCCAGAGAGGGAACACTTTACTTCTACTCTCTCCCCATCCATGGCTGCCTTTAACAGGATGAACGAAAATCATGTTAAAGGATTTAAAACCTCCGCAGTGAGAAGCTGCAGCTTTGCCAGGATGACTCTGTGTTGTTCAGTCTCTCATTCATTTTGTGATCCCCCCACCTACCCCCACCCCCACTCAGGGCTCCGAGACAGTCTATCTCCTCCCTGAACTACTTAGCATTGGCTAGCTCTATTCAAATCCACTGAGAAAAACACTGCAGTGAAAATAAAGAGAAACTACAAACTGCCAACCCCCAGCACCTTGCATCGTTTACTCAAGCAAAGTTTAAGATCTCAAATAGATAAGGATCGCTGGTGAGTGGATTATCTGATCTCAGACAGAAATATGAACTCGGATGGATAAGTCTTTGGAGAAATTAAAAGTGCAATGACTGCCTGCTTCTGAGAAGTCGATCCGGAGCGATCACAAGAGTGAAAGAGAGAGGGTACAAAGTGTGCTGCCATTTCCTAGGTTCATCACTGTGTCCACATTTGTAGAAAGACCTTTCAAAGCAGTTCAAATCCAGTCAGACTGCAATTAAAAAGGGTTACAAGTACTGTTCTGCAGAACCAAAACCTCTAGAGGTTTGGATGACATTCGAGTAGCTATAAATATAGGTCATTCATGTGTATTTTAGAAACTGTGAAATGTGATTGTTTTTTTATGGATATACTTACTCCTGTTAATCCGCTTGTGACTTTAAAGCATCCTTCATATCTTTTACCATAGAATTACAACAATAAATTATGTTTACAAATCTTAGGTAACGCAGTTGCATGATCAAACAATTTGACATACTTGTAAAATGTAAATAGGAAACTGCAATAAGATCTGTGAAGGATCAGAATTTCCTCACATTTCTTTCATGCCTTTTAGACGAAGGATGCTAGAGAGACAGCCAAGTGTAGTGTAGGGCAAAAACTGATGAAGCAATTATTGATTGAAGAAAAATGCCCTTGTTGTCTTCAAGGGTGCACTGAGAGTCACTGGCACTTCCCATGCAGCAGGAGGTGCTGGCTGACTACGCTTCGCGTTTTCCACCTCACTCTAATCCATGGCAGCTCTGTAAGCGGGAGATAGTCATGGTCTGTGGGGAAGACTATCCAGGAGGAGAGGGAAACCGGGGATTGACGAGAAAGATGGGAGGATACACAGGCACCAGGTAAAGCAAATGATGCTTTACCGAGGTGTTAAGATGAAAAGGGGGTGGGGGTTTAAAAGTGTAGCGAGAATTCCCAGATGTTTTTGAAAGAGTTTACGTGAGCATCTCTGTGTGTGTGTTTATGCTCAACTTGGATGAATGATCCTGATGGACATGGTTTGCTTTACTTGAGCCACTTTTCTTCTCAGTGGCAGCCTCTCTATATTCTGTTCTCTTTTCCTATCTTCCCTCACTGGCTTCAAACCAAACCTTCCTCTACTGTTACATCCCTCCCCCATTTCTCTCCTCTGCCTCCTCCACCCCGCTCTCTGTTCTCTGTTTTCCCCTCATCTACTTGTGAAATACCTCCTTATCCCTTTCTCTCCCTTAACCTTCTGTCTTGTGAAGTTGCAGGTGAAATAAGGGGGTATAATTTCCTGCACTCAGCAGAATCGTTTGTGCAACTGCCTGACCCCATCCGATCTCCCAGCCTGATGCCCTCCAACAACCCGTTCTCACACGAATCAACCAACCCCCGCTGACCACGGCCAGAGAAAACCCCAGCGGTCTCGGTGAGAAATCTCCTTTCTATGGGGTCACTTTGAAGAGAAGTAGTTTGCAGGAGAAGGACAAACCAGCAAATGCTTAGATGGGGGTTTATGTGTGCAATGAAATGGAGAGCAGAAGGGTAAAGTTTCATAGGAGAGTGGCAAAAAACAAAACAAAACAAAAAACAAGAAATGGAGAAATAATGGAGTGGCAAATCAAACCTCTCAAATATAAACCCTACATGGACATGCACACACAAATGTGCACATCACACATAGTACCAATCTGCCGTGGATAAGAAGATTATGCTTCAGAGTTTCCTGGAACGTTCTCAACTGTACCCCCTCACTGGCACCACCCATCCACCCCAAATCACACAAAGCCCTGTCTGTCTGTTTGTGTGTCTCTTCTGCAGGCCTTGGAATCAGGCAGAGAAGCTCTGATCTTCCAAAACTTATATAAGCATGGCCCTAACCTTTCATGTGTACCCAATAATGCCCGCTCAGAACAAGATCATTGTCCTTGTTTTTCCAGTCACCAATGGTCTAATATTTTACTGTTGCTTAACCCAGTGTTTTTCAACCTTTTTTGAGCCAAGGTACATTGTTTTCATTAAAATAGTTACGAGGCACACCAACCAAAAATTTAAACAAATGATACTCTATAGTCGCATATATTAAATTTATATAAATTCTTATCTAAGTGTCTTTAATATGAATAAAATAAACACAAAAATGTGTTTTTTATCATATTTTATATCTCTTATTTCAAATTGCACTTAACATGTCCACTTCAACAATACTCCACAATTATCCTATTTCACCAAGATAATTTCCACGGCACACCGGTCACCCACGGCACACGGACACTGGTTGAAAACCACTGGCTTAACCCACTCAAACAACTAGCATTATACTAGATTTTAACACACCCACAGAGTCAAGGAAGTTAAAAAAGCACAATAGTTGGTGTAGTTGTTAGCACTACTTCCTCATACCAACAGGGTCCCGGCATAAAAAAAAAATCCAGGTCCAATGATATCCATAATGTACTTACAAGCATGATAAGAAGTGAGGCTTTAAAGGTGTCATTTAGGGTGCAGAAATAGGGCAAATAAAAAAATATACATTATTTTATCCATTGTTAATGGATTAAAGAACAATAGTGATGTATTTTCACATGAAGAACAAAGCTAGAGTATGAATCTCTAATAGAGTATTACAGTGAAGCGTGCAGTACTCCAACAGCCTGTATCTTCTAGTCTTCTTTTGAAGGCTGATGTTGAATATTTTCAGGTTTGCTAACAAGCTGAAATAAACAGTGTTCTAGCTCCGACTTCAACTCAATTAATTAGTATTCTGTCTGATTTTTTTTTCAGTTCAAAAAGGAAGTTTTTTGTGCGACATAATTGGCCAAGGCTCAGAACCTTTGAAGTAAAATTGCTTGGTTGAAGTCAACCATTGTAAACTGGATTAAGAGTCAAGGGGTTAATAAGTAATCAGTTTTTCTTTCTATATCAACTTCTGCTCCCAGATTTTTTTTTTCAACTCCATTCTTACTTTCTCTACGCTTGCGTCATCCCCTTAACTCTGTGGCACTGTCTAACCAATACTGTTTACTTTTTGCTTCATCTTCTACATTCTACCTACTCAGTGGCCCTATTATAGCAGGAGACAGTAACATTTTACAT
>JAVLVB010000078.1:3849283-3860780 GCA_032876305.1 Orestias chungarensis | reverse complement strand
ATATATATATATATATATATATATATATATATATATATATATATATATATATATATATATATATATATATTCTAATAATAACACTCTGAAAGGGCGGACTCCTTACCAATGGCCTTTTTTTTAGCTTACCTATTTTGTTGATGGTGTCAATGACTGTGTAATGGACGTATTCACAATCCTTGAGTTTTCATTTCCCCTAACTATCGACATTAAAAGATTTAAACGACTGAAATCAATCACTCCGTGGGCCATTAAACCTTCACATTTTCAAAATTAGTCAGCTGAATTAGTTAGATAGAAACAGTTAATCCTCCTAAAAAAGAAATTAGCCTCATCTTTCTTTCTAACAAGGATAGACTTGGTCTGCGTTCACACAGTATCTGTGTACACTCAGCAACATCTGCACTTTGAACGCTGTCATCAAACAACCCACTCGTATCAATGTCAGTGAGACCCATCTGTGGGGACGTGTCTAATAGTGGGAGTAAAAGGTATCATATTAATATTTTAATCACCCACGTTCCTGGCGCTTCTGTGCGAGACGGGCTTAATGTGGTGACAGATGAGGGTTAGGGGTAAACAGGGATTTGGCTGTCCTCAATAGAAATTGAGAGGACACAGTTGGTGGATTAAAACACAGTATTGGCTCAGTGGTACCTTGCATGCAAATATAAAGACTGATAGGAACCTGCTTTATTAAATGCCAAAAAACAAAACATAACGTGTCCTAAATTCATGAGTAGTGAAATCCTAACTGTCACTTTACAGGTATGTTTGCCATCTTCTGGCGAATGTACAGGTGCTAATTAAACTGTAGTGACAGATCCTAGTGGGTCACTGATTCACTATGTTGCCTCCCAGAATGGTGATGCTGTTTCCTCACAGGTGAGACTATGACTGTGATGGTGTTAATCGGTTTAAGCCTTGTAACTGACTACTAGCTTGCCAAGTGCTTGCTGTGAAAAGCTCTTGCCCTCTGTGAGGTAAGTATAAAGTATGTCATTGTCTTATTTTTTTCACACGATACGGTAACAAGGACATGGGTCTGAAATTTTTTTAAATAATAATCTGTTGCATAAACGTTATCAGTTTTTGATCCTCGTTAAATCTAATCAGAATCCTACAATTTTTAATTTTTAAGAAAATTACACATGAGGGATTGTTATCAGCTTTATAAAGATTATGTGTCGTGTAAAAATACAAGTTTGTACCATATAGGCCTTGGTGCATTAAAAGCTGGATTTAAGGTTGTCTCCTACAACAAAAACAGCAGGTTTTGACCACTAAATGAAACGTAGCACATCTCACCACAATGCACTGTGGCTCCCAAGACAGCAGGTTGAGCTATCCGTGATTCTTAAGAGCTGACAGTTATTTTCATTGCAAAAAAAAAGACAAAGACCTTGGCCCCACAGATGGGACAGCACTTATTCATTGGGTGGGTACATATTTGAAAGCAAATAGATAACTGTTTTTGCTAGTGCCAGGTTTTTTGTTGGGGTGGGGTGCGGTGGTTCAGCGGGTGGCTTGTGTTCATATCACAGCAGGGGACTAATTGTCATGCGGCAGAAAAATTGCGCCTTTTCATTCAGAGTCAGTCCCATATTTTCATTTTTCAGAGCACAAAAGCAACACTGATGAAGTGACCCTCAAAGGCAGTCAAGAAGACAGAGGGACTGCATCCAAAATGCAAACGCATTTTTTCCACCCAAATAACCTTTATTCGTTGTGTGACACAAACTGCTTGATAATGGCCTTTTGTGAGGTTATGTCTCTGTTACTTTTGCAAACTTCATACAGAAATCTTGAGCTAGTTGCAAATTATCTCAGTCTCAGTCAGATGGGAAGAAGACCATCAGTGAAAAAGAAGTCTCAGATTAATCCACAAATTTTTATTCAGATTAAAATCCATGTGTTGAATAGGCCCGCATGCTTTCCTTTTTTACTCCCCAATGCAGCCCTGGCTTTGTGGTTAGAGCTGTTCTCATTTTTTCATTCTAGGATCTTCTAATTTACTCTGACCAGGTTTGTTGTCTCTGGTAAAGCTTTCTACTGTAAATTGATGAACTACCCTGTTTCCAGGAGGATATGTGTTAATGATATGTACTGAGTTCCTTATCTACTACAAATAGTATTTTGGACATACTGTAGGCACATTTTACATTTGATCTCCTTTTACAAGATCAAAAGGTCTCTATCTGAATTAAGTGGGCCCTACAAATGTTCCCCTTTTTTTATTAAAAAAGAAAAAGAAAGTCATGTCTCTTTTTTATTTTAATTTGTGTTGTCAACAGTGACCCTCAACATGGCCACGCCATATAGTAATTAGCAACAATTCTTTAGCGACTAAACAAAGTAGGGATCCCCATGTTTTATTTCTTTATTTTTTTCTTTTTTCCAGGCTGGGCCATATGCGAGGCGTGATTTATGTTAAGCTGATAAGAAAGATCTTCATGGTTGGCTCACAAAAGCCCCCAGCAAAAGACTTGACTGCAATATCCATTAATCCACTGCAGTTTCCCACAGATTCAAAAGCTGTCTTGCAGCAGAGCTGTGCAACATCAAAGAGAGCTCTCTTTTAAAGGGTAGCAATGAAATGAGCTCTCAGCACAGCTATCTACTGAGCTGAGAAGTCTCTGGACTTCAGCAGTAGACACAATTACAGCTTGTTTGATTAAAGTGACCTATGCAGGGTGGAAATGTACGCCTTTCCCTCCTGCTGCATTATCTAATGGTATAATTAAAGAACTCCAAACTCAATATTATTACATGTTTTATTTTCTAACTATGGTTAATAGTGCAGCCACATGTATTATATATATACAATACATATATACTATCCAAAACCAAGCTAAAACAACAGACATATAAAACCATTCTTAATATCCAATTGATTGTATTGTACTTTATTTGTAAATGAATGGCAAAATCATAGAGTCCTTCTGAGATTTTTTTAAATAGTAATTGATGAGGAAAATTGCTCTGTCCATGAGGAAGTGTAACTCAGGAGGAACTAACCAACTGCAAACAAACACAAATGTAATGGTGGACGTGGTGAAACTCCAAGTAGTGAGATATATTTTTAAAAGTATTACATTCTGACTAAAGTCAACACAAAACAAGCATCATTCTAACACAGTTTTTAAGCTTACTATTTGAAAATCCAACACTCTGCATAACTACGCAAATTTTTGTTGAAAACTTTTCCGAGCTACAGTCGAGAAAACTTTAGAAGTCACGAAACTGAAGTCACGAAAAAGCAAAAAATAAAAATTGTTAGGTGAGGTGCTTGAAAATCCACCACAAAGAGGTCTTCCAGCTTTACATTCACCAGGGCATCTTAGTTCATCCCGAAAAGGGCAAGTTTAATCTCACAGGTTTAACTGCTAGTACTTCACATCTAGAACAAATGATGAAAAAATACCACAAGATTACAGACAGGTAGAAGGAAAATGCAGTTGTGTACTAAAAAGATCTTAAAAGTAAAACTATCCAAAATTAAACGTGATGAAACAGTATTTGATCAAAATTATTTTGGTATTGCCTTTTTTGGCAAACTTATATCTTTTAGATTATCACTATTATTAGGAGCCAAAAATTAAATAAACACAAAGAAGTAGTTTACAAAACAATGATTCTTTGCAAATGGAACTATCATTTTGTTTTTTGCTTTTGATTCATTAACTTTGGCCTTAAAAAAAAGTGAGGCTTTTAGTGGTTTAGATGTTGTTCTGGTTTCCTTTGTGACCTCCCAGGTAAGTTATTTTAAATTCATTTAGCTTAGGTGGGCAGTTCTACAACAATTCAACACTGTTCCAGGTTTTTGCCCTCTCCCTTGATGCTCATTTTTCAATTGAAATGAACATAGGACTGCTTTAAACCTCACGCAAGGTCTCAGAACATTTCTGCAACTTTATTTAATCGAGATTTATTGTACAGCAGAGGAACTTAAGCGAGAGTTAAGGGAGAATTATTGTGTTTTAATACAATATTTCAAATGCTTTTTTATTGTAGGTTACATTTGATAAATGTTACATAATTTGCCTAACCTTGTACAAGTCTATATTTTACCCAAGTATTACTTAAAGCAACACTAAAGAAGTCTCAGTTTTTGTCGATTTTGGCGCCCAGTGTGGACAAAAGTGATAGTGTTTGGCCTGAACGAAGATGGCATTTTCCATGAGGATCAGCGTTTAGCAGTAAAATCCTGATCACCCAGTCGCCTGCAGCTGGATTAAAGTACATTTCTGTTTCCAGTGGCTGTGTGAAGGATGAATAGCGATGAGGTAATGAATCTGATTGTGGCGAAACAATGTCACATGATGATGTTCACAATAAGAAGTGACGAAGGCCATAAATTAGTCAGCACATTTGTAGACGTTTTGTGTTACAGGGTATCTGCCACTCTCCTCAAAGTTCCTTGATGCCGGTTAAAGCGATACAGACCCCCTCGGGCCATGACAGAGGTGACATTCAATGAGCTGTAAGCTGACATATAATCACAAAAGTTCCGAAAATATTTTTTGAGCGTTGAAAAGTTACTTAATGTTGCTTTAAGCAGAAAATCAGTGTCAGCTTGTCTACTTAAAACACAACATAAAAAGAAGATCATCTATACAAGTGCTAATACGAAAATTTGGATTGTGCGTCTTATTAATTGCCAACTGTTTTAAACATGTTTCTTAGAATACGTTTATCCAATGTGAGGTATACCACTTATTTGATCACCAATGATTTTAGATTTCAATATTTAAATCAAGAAACACATTCTGGACAGCAAGAGTTAATTTGATGCTATGCAGGGTAAAGAACTTGCACAAGCCTAAAAGTTGAACAATGTTTGCAAAGACCATCTTTTGGTCAGGAAATCCTGTAGTTCAGGTCCTTGAAATTATTCATAAATAGCGTCGTGCTACGTAAATTATGATAGTTTCCAGGTGCCACATATATTAGCAGCCAAATGTTTGTTGGGTGATATAAAAATGGTTTCGAGAGTCACACTTTAAACTTGTTTTTATGAATGAGTCCAATTAAGTTATTTTTCAGCGTTCCCACATCAACCATAAGATAAGATAAGATAAAATAGGTTTTTCTTTATTAATCCCAGAATTGGAAAACATTGTCAGTGAAAGCAATATGGATAAAGCATGATTTTCATCTGTCATATTACAATGAGTTTGCTTTACAGTTTGTATAAAATAAAAGGGATCTGTTAGGCATTAGTAAGCCCAACCAGGTGGTTCCACATAAGCTTCCCAGTTGGCCTGTGATGTCATGAAACACAAGGTAAATAAACATAGATTTTGATAAGGAAAAACTCTAATCTCTGACATTTAAAACAGAAGGAATGCTGTTGAATAATAAAAAAACGAAACGTTGCAGCTAAGTTTGCCATGGTTATTTACAGACCTACAGTGTAACAATAAGCCTTAGTCGAGTGTTATACAATGAAAGGAGAGCGACTCCTCATCCAGTACTTAGTAATGAATAAAACCTAATTATCAGAGTGTGATGTGAACAGGACTTAATAAAAAATGAAACTCAATAATGTGTTCCACTAAAAACTAATGAGTAACTATAGCAAGGGTCACGGTCACTGGAAACATTATTTCAAGAAGCCAGCCTTTCTTGCATACAGATTTCGTATGGCCGCGTAACAGAGGGAAGATTAGAAAAGAATACCTCCTGTCATTTCTAGACAGTATGATGAGCTGAGAGGGGATTGAAGGAGAGAGAGTGATGAAGAGAGGATTGAGGAACAGACAGAACTAGGCCAATTGTTTTAAATGCACAGTTAACTTTTCCTACCTCTACAGCCATATTCTTCTATCTACTGCATGTAAATAAAGTTAAAAACTATAGCCTTTGAATGAAAACTTTACATACAACACCAACAGAAACACCCTTTTGGATGTTGCTTTTTCAAAAGATAATTGCTCACAGTGAGCTCAGTGAATTTTATTATTTTGTTTAAAATACATTTTATTTATGTCTAAATGGTTCATATAAGCATTGGTTAAATGTGATATATATTATGTTCATATTTGGCTTAAAAAACAAAAGGCTATCCAAAATACAGGTTTGGTTTTAGATATTTATCAGAAATCTAAATTTGCCCTTTTTAGTTTCAGAACTATATGAAGTTGTTGCTGTTTTTAAACTTTAACTGTTATTTACCTTGGCGACATTCTCTCTCTCTCTCTCTCTCTCTCTCTCTCTCTCTCTCTCTCTCTCTCTCTCTCTCTCTCTCTCTCTCTCTCTCTCTCTCTCTCTCTCTCTCTCTCTCTCTCTCTCTTTCTCTCTATCTGTGAAGTCATAGTCAGAAATCATGATTCCTGCTGCAGAACTGACATTTTCTTTAAGGCAACAAACTTGAACTTTGGCTTTGCTTTGGTACCGTCTTGCTGTTTACAGCTCAATTGTTTTGTCTACAGTAAATGTGTGATTCCGTTTGGCAGAGCTGTATAAATTTTTACTGTATATATATATATATATATATATATATATATATATATATATATATATATATATATATATATATATATATATATATATATATATTCATATTGGTTATTAATTCCTATATCATATGCCACAAATTAAAAATACACAACCCTTTTACTACATTACTAGTATTACTTCTACCTAACAAATAACAGAATATCATTCAATTGAGGCGTTCTAACATTTTTGCACTTTACTTTTTTTTACTTTAGACAGACTTAAGTTTTCATTCCTTAGTCTAAGCTCACACTACTTTGAGTACAGGTAGTTTTTCCCTTTGTAAGCATTAATAAAATACTTAGGTTGAAAATTAAGGAATAGATTTACTGGTGATTGTTGTCTAAATGAATAGACATTCGCATGGCTTTACATAGAAATCAGATCCATTGGACATTAGGAAACTGATTATGGGAGATTCACAGAGAAAACTTCTGAAAAACACTATTGCTAATTCTACTCAATATAGTTTTTCATTCAATATGTTACTGTGTTTGATTTTGCAATAAAAGCATCTGCATAAAAAACGTATTTACTTCTGCAATAATTAAACATGCAACTGATTCATGACATGTGACATGCGTTACTTCAAGCCAACATGTAAAGCTGTTTTTCCATTACTTTGCAATTTGGTGATTGGACTCTGCAAGTCTTGTTTGTTTTATCTTATTAAGGTGACACTTTCCCTCCTATATCAATAGGAGATACTGTTTTTCATCAAAACATATTTAAAAAATATGCTCAGGTAAGAGACACAACATCCCTGTATGTGCAACTATTTGCTACATTAGATTACAGTTTTACCCAAAGCGGTTTATGATTGAGGATTGTAGGAGTGGAGAGTAGTTATAGCACTAAATGAGCTTGCAACAGGCTTACAGTCATTAGTCATGCTCACAACATTCCACCCATGTGCACAAATAAGAGGTTCATGATTTATGTTTCATTTTAAGGGCTGAAGCAACCAAGGAGTTGATCTGATTCACTGCAGTTCTCACCCACAAGTCATATTGCTCTAAGTGGAGGTCTAAAGTGTTTTCATGTGGCTGTGTTGTATGTTTGGCTGACGCAAAAACCTTTTCTGAGGTAATACATTAAAAAATCTCAAAAATCAATCCGTAAAGTGGTACTCTGTACCTTGAAAAAATCATGAACACTGATTTGTGATGTACCATTTAATGGAAAAGTCCCATAAGTTGTCACAACATGGATGGGAAAGTACAACAATGTTACATTAAGGTTTTGTCATATTTTATATAATCAGCAGCACAGGGCTACCTAATATACATTATATAAATGGCACTTAAGTTGGTATAGTGATGGGTATGACATTTATTCAATATGAGGTAAACCACTTATTTGATCAGCAATGATTTTGGATTTCAATATTTAAATGAAGTAACTCATTCGGAATTTGTTTTGTTAAGCTGTCTACGTGTTAGCACAAGTGTCGCTGTAGAAAAAAAAAGACAAGGAAAGTAGAAGCATAACCTTTGAAAACATCTTTTTTTTTTATTATACAGCACAGTTACAGTATACTTTATGCTGTAAAACAAACAAGGAATCAACACAAGCAGAGCTCACAGCTATCACTAAAATCTGAAACTTTAAGGTTTACTGTTCAGCTTCAAAGATGATGGACAAACAAAGGTAAAACCAACAAAAGGTTTATATCATTACTTTTTTAACAGTGATAAGAAACTTAGCTCTTAAGTATTCAATTATGTACCTTAGGAGGGAAAAAGCTGAATTGAATCATCACTGGTACTTAGGAGAATAAACAAAGTCCAAATCCAGCTACCTATTGCATTAATTCAGCGCCAAATAAAACACGAGTCCATCTAATGGCAGACATTAAGACCAATAATGAATTTTAGGGTTTTTACCTGGCCCGTCATCTTAACTTTGGAGACTTTATATGTTTCTTTTCTTTTAACTTTTGTGATGTCAAATTAAACCCTTGTCAACATCTATCAAGCAATAAAGACAACTTTAAATTCTCTTTGAAAGTATGAATTTAAATTCCACATTTGGGGAATATTTGTACATAAAAATTTTTTTACAAAATTTAAACAAAAAAAGTTTTTGCTTGTTTTGTTTTACAGAACATAAAAGCTTTAAAGTGAATATGACTATAAGAGCAGATAAGTATTTCCTCGTGTACGTGACGCAGTTGTTCGTCACAACTTCAAATCCATTAAAAGTGAGTCACGAGAGGTTAATTATTAGGCCCTCCTCAGGGAGTAAAAAGTGGTAACCTTTCTTCTAAAACCTATCGAAATCAATGGCCTGGAATTCTCTTTGCTGTTGAAATGTGACATCCCAACCTCACTAGATCTTCCCAGGACTAGACTACTTCCCTAAAAAAGGTAAGCATTGAGTAATAAGCCCATGAACTTGGCATTTATACAATACTGTTATGATAGATAAAACTTTTCTAACATGGAGAAATATTTCTATCTTGTAGATCTTGTCTTGAGCTTATTTTGTTTTTCGTGATTAGCTCTCTGTATTTCTTTTGTGCTTCCTCATGTTTAGTCACAGTTTAGATACTCTTTTTTTTAATTTAGCTCAGTTACTTCACAGAGTTGCCTCATTTCCCTCCTTCTTCCCAAGCTGTCCAAAATTCAACAACCACTCTTGTTTCACATGCAGTGTCAACCTTCAGGTCTGTTGGAGCAGTCCAGAAGTTGCCGGGAATAAATATGAAAATAAACAAACAGTGATAAATATTTACAACCTAAACCAATATTGAAGTAGTGCAAAATGTGAAAATATTGAGGTAGTAGAGGATGTGAAAGTAGTGCAAAGTCTGGGCTAATGTTACCATAGTGCTGCATGTGGGTTGGTGTGTGTGTGGAGGCCTGTATCAAGTCTTCAGAAAGAAGAATTTTCCTCCAGATTTTAGGAGCATAATACTGAAACAACACCAAACTTGTTTGCTCCTGACCCTCGATACCAGCAGTAGAAAACGGACAAAATTTTAAAAATCTGAGCTGGTTTATATGGCTCTAACATATGAGATACTTTAGTGCTCGGCAATTAAGACCTGAAAACAAGCAGAGCTGTTTTAAAGTCTATTCTCAGGAAACCAATGCAGTAGTGAGAGTACCCAGTGTGCAGGTCGTTACTGAATGTTTCTTCCTGGTTAGGCAACAAAGTCACTGGAATGAACTGCGATTTGTCCTTAAAAACATCACAGTTTATTCCAGTATATACACCACAGCCTCCCTTGTTGTCCCTTAAAAATCAACGTAACTATATTGTATCATATTTGAAACTCAATTATTGGCTCTAAAACTGACTTTGCTACTATTCTGTTTTACAATAAAAAACTGATTTGAATGTCAACTGAACTTGATTCTATAAAATAAAATGTTATGTAATGCAGTTTTAGCATATATATGATGTAACCATTAAGCCCCTTAAAAGAGGATGTCTGGTTAATGCACTGAGATTGCTGATGGAATAAGTTGTTATGTAGCAAAACATGAACATTTAACTCCCTTTTAATATTAAATGAAGACAATTAATACAGAGGCACATCATCTTTTATCTATTTCTTACTTTCAAAGAGATATCTACTTTATTTTCTCCATGTTTGTATGGCTTCTACAACTATAATACAAATCTTTGGGAGGTCTTAGAGAATGTCCTGCATTTATCAGAGGTTTGTTTAAGTAGATTTATTTGTCTACCCTTAATCCTAATTTAACAAATTTACACTGTGCGCAGTCCCAAATGGTGAGGTTTAGGTTGTTGTGTTTGCTGTAACCGTAGAGGCTCTTGCTCATATAGAGAAGTATAAGATGGTTTCATTCCTAATGTGTTCAGTTGCTATTTGTCGCAAAATTTCATTAGAATGATGGAAACATTTCTTAACCTTGAGACAGTCTAATGCCCTGACAGTCCCTACTTAGCTTTCTTTTGGTTTAACTTGGCTTGTACTTGCAAGTAGAAACAATCAAGATGGAGAACAACTTTTGGCAAAGTGCGTAATGCAATGTCCATTAGGAGATTGATTCTCAACCCAAAGTAAGAAGACAAGTGAGTGACTGGGGATGGTTGGGGAACGGTGGCATGAAGGGGGGTAAAGACGTCATTAGAAAAGAAAGGGAAAAAAAAATATCTTCCCTGGTTCCGTATCAATACAAATTAAATTCCCTCATTTGTGGCTCTGTGTCTGCTAACCCCACTTTACCTTAGTCCCTCTGAAGAGATCGAACATATGCTATCACCTGCCAATCAAGTGTTGACAGCCAGAAATCTTCTTTGGCATTGTAAGAAACAAATCCAATTGACCTTGTATTTTTAAGTCACGCCCGCTGCTGCTGCTTTCCCTGGAAACTGCCTTGTAAATGAGATCCCAAGCCATATAAAATGGGACTGATTAGATCCCTGTTAAGCTGATTTATTGGGTTGCAGTTTGAGGATTTGAATAAGAAGGAGTAAGACTTTATTTGTTCAGCTGTATATCTGATTCAGTGTTTTTTCTCAGATTATGGCCAAGATGTTTTACTTCTGACTACATTTAAAATTTAATTAACAGATTTAAGTGTTTGCATACCATCTCTGGTAATTATTTAACAGTATAAAAACAAATTGACGAAAGCTTGGTTTAAACTGAACATCACGAACAGCATTTTTGAGTTAGCCCTTAGTCAATATGGAGTCACAGTCATTTACTTTTATAAAGCAATTCCTCATTGGTAGAACATCAACATAAAGAAGCTTCAATCCTTGACAAAGCTCTCATAGATTCATTTCCTGACCATTTGCCACATCTTTTCCTTTTTACTTTTAATGCAGTTGTAAAGGTCACCTGCACAAAAACATTTTAAGAAAAGGAAAAGAAATGAACAAATTGATGAGTGCACTTAAACAAATGTAAACATTAGTCATATAACAACCCACTCGCCTATTCATTAGGTTTTAGCTGATAGCACACCTGGTGGTACCATACTGGTAGCTTGCTGATGCCTGTTCAGTGGGTTAG
>JAVLVB010000078.1:3796413-3849183 GCA_032876305.1 Orestias chungarensis | reverse complement strand
TTAAGATTCCTGCATTACAATGCCTGGGGCTTATGCTGTTTTGCTCTGCTGCTAACTTGTCTTTAAGTTATGTGTATGGCAAATCTGTTGGGGTGCCCGCTGTCTTTCTCGGGTTGCTGGAACCTCATGAAGCTTAGGCTTCCTGTCTCTTGCCACAGAATGGCAAAATTTGTACCTTTCACACCATTCCAACAACTTTGCACCTACAGCTGACAAATTTGTTTAAATCTACTCTGCACACAAGCACACACACTCCCATACAAATAATCCAAATGGTTGAAGGTCATAACAACACAAGTTCCTATTTCATCAACACAGCCCATTTAGAGTTCACCCAAATTGCTCAAAAAGGATTTAAGGCAATGCATAACACATTTTTTTTATTTATTATCATACAGTTAAATTATACAAATTATTTGTGCTTGATGTGTATTTCTATGACAAATTAATCAAAATCCTTGACTGCCACTACAAAAAAGATGCTAATTGGGTTAAGTAAATTGATATGAGGGGAGTTTTTGTACAAGCACCAACCAAAAACAGGAAAACAATTTATAGAAACATGCAAGTATGAAATGATAGCATAAATCTGACAGAGTGGTCTTTTATATCTTATGCTATGTTTTGTCACATGGACTTTACATTGAAATTGTACTCATTTGCACTAGCACTGTATGCGGTGTCCGATGGGAATGTTTGTTTTTAGTGGATAATTTTACACTGCAGGGTGCTGAGAAGGGTCGGAGGCTGATGTGTGTTAACATTGCATGTGCGACTTTCTTAGCTTTCAGAAACAGTCTTTCCAAGTTTGTGCCAGTGTCGAGGTTTGGATAAGTCACCTGTAAATAACTAAGGGTCAATGGCAAGGAGCGAAATCTCTTGATGGAGCTCAACCCTCGTTCAAAATTATACACGGAGCACAGAGAAGGTTACAACTGTGAAAACAAGGGTCAAGAAATTTAGGATAAACACTCAATGGAGATGGAATTTTCAAAAAAGGAACATTTATATAATGACACAGACTTTGATTCAGGACTGTGCTGAAAAGGTATCACAGGGTGAAACTGTTCCTCTTGAGGAGACAGAAAATTGTCACAATCTGCTCCTCTGTCCTCTCCTCCCGCCTTGTGTATTCCCCACCCCCACTGTTCCAGTCTGGCAGTCAAAATGATTTAAGCCTCTTTTTTTTTAAGGGGACATTTCTGTAAAATTACACAATTGTAGTATTTGCGCTGTTTCCCGTCTTCCTCCCTTCTTTTCATCCGTTTTGTAGGCAAGGTATTTTATATACATCACAGCCTCCCTTATCCTTGCCTCCAAACCCCCCCCCAACCATCTCTCTTTCTCTCTCTGTTTCTCATGAATGTCACCTCTACTGATTGTGGCTGCCGAAATTCACACACACACCCATACACACGCGCAAAGATACTCTTGCAAGCGCTCGCTGACTTTGAATGGGAGGGGAGAGAAAGAGAGAGGAGGATGCGAGGGCATGGGGGGGTGCTCTGTCAAAGCTGTGGAAAAGGAGTGTGCCATCCGAAGGCAGAAGAGGAGTCTCTTGTCTGTCTGTGTCCATGTCTCCGCTTTGTTCTGACAAAGACCCCCAGAGTCCCGCCTGCTGCTGCTCTTCCACCTCTGGATTTAAGTCAGCTGGAATGCCTCTGGGACTTTCCGCTCATCATTCTTCTCTGCCACCTTCGGATCGGAGGCAAAGTTGTACCTCTGTGGACTGCATGATGGGTGACAAACACTCTGGCTTTTCTTGCGCTTTTAAGAGTTTGCTAGCATTCGGGATGACTTCACTTTTGTTCAGTAAAAGAGTTTTTATAAGTGACATAAATTGAGCTGCTTTTTGCATTTGTCTTTTAAAAGTAGGCTAGCTATTTGGGAATACAACATTTTGAACTTAGCTGATAGGATACCTCTTCGTGTGAAAGATGAGCGGGGAAGAGGGTTAGAAATATGTCTCAGTCTTCCCCCTTTCAAAACTCTGTTCTGACCTTATTCTGAAAATGTGACTGTAGTGCATTCTTGTGGTTTTTCAGTGTTTTTTATTTTTATTTTTGTCCTCGAGTGGACTCTTCACACCGGACTACATCTGATTTTACAGATCTTCCCTCTCCAAGGGAACTATCAAGCTAAACTCTTTACTGTTAACCCACTTAGTTGCCTGAACTCCCCTTTGGGGGCTTCCTTAAAACATCTGTCCTACTCTAGATTTCTTCAGGAAAGCAAAAAGGCAGACTAGTAAGGGGAGCACAGGGAAGAAAGACACCCCCCTCCCAAAGTTGTGAGGGGGGCAGAAGATGGCAGCTCTTGCCAGCTCTCTCATCAGACAGAAACGGGCAGTAAAGGACGACCAAGCCAACCGACCGGTCGCCAACAAGCGCAAGCCCTGTCCCAAGAGCAACAAGTCCTTGTGCCAGAAGCAGATTCTGGTGTTGATATCCAAGGTTCGACTATGTGGGGGTCGGAAAAGTCGCATCGAGAAAAGACCAGGTGATTTACTTATATTGTTTTTATGTTTCTTGCTAACTACTTTTCAAATTGGGAGACTTATTTTTTTGTTTGAAGTTGTTTTGAAAATCGTAGGTTATAGGGCTGCCCGTGGTATTACTAGAATCTTTTTCCACTGCCCTTAGACGTTCAGTGATAATCCTCAGCTAGTCAAAATCCCTACACCAGGATTTTACTGATATAATAGTACTGGAGACTTATCCATATGACATAAAATTAAAAAAGAGATACTGTGATGCAATGGTTTCTATCAGATTTTTATTAGTATGAGCACATGGCTTCCATTTTAGCCATACCTAAAAATCCATGGCTTTCACAAAACTGTTTGTTTACATAATCATACCAGATGTTTGGCTGGCATTGCAGTGCCAATAGAGGCGTGGTAGGGTGGGATGGTGTTGGTGGGGAGGGGTTATGTTGACATGAATAAAATGCCTCTAAGCTCTTCACAGACTTACTGCATTTGATTATGCTTCCATGAAAACATAAAAAAATTTCTGGGATGTCCCGTTCTCTGTGTTAGCTGCTGAGGTTATATGAGGTGCATTGGCTTTTAATAGGTTATGTATACTTGGAATTAATTTTTTGATTCCTAATTCATATAGATAGATCTATAGATATAGCATATAGAATCCTACTGAATATAAATACTGATGGATTTTTACAAATAAATTGTCTTGTGCCACAAAGAAAATAATCATTTATAGAACTACTAATTTATTATACCATAAGAAGTATCTATTATTGTTACTTGTCATTACAAAGGTTGGAAACTTTATTTTAGGGTTATTAAGTGGACAACTTTTCAGAAACTTATTTTTGCCTTTTCTTATAAATAAGTATTTATTATGATTTATATAAATGAGTAATTGACACTGCAGATAAGTAGATAAGTTTCTATTAAATTGACAAGAGATGCTGCTGTCACTCATCATCGTTTATTTATTTATTTAAGATGACATGAATACTTGCCCACCCTAAGTAAGTGGGTTCAGCTTTAGAAAGTGCAATATGTGCATCTTGTGAAAGGTTTTCATCTTTACCGAGAAAGCCACAGAACTTTAAAAAAAAGTGATTTCAAGTATTTTTCTTCACTTTATAAGCATCTTCTTAGAGTTTGCCATTTGTCATGTATTCACGAGCTGAAATAGTTTGATGTGTTCTCTTAAACAGGAAAAAAACTTACAGGGTTCTACATTTTAAGTAGCAGAGTTTAACCTGTCATATTAGTGTCCTATCAGAAATGTGCTCACCATATATTTATAAGAAAAATTGTCTTACATAAATACTATTACCATAAAGCAACAGGCCTCCACTACTGTAAAGACAGCCAAAAAATATGTTGCAAGTGCTTGTGTCTGGCTCAAATATGTGATGGAAAGAGATCAGTGACAAAGCACAACACTGGTCTCGTTTTTAGATGCTTCAACCTCCGCCAGAAGTCCTGTAAAATTTATGTACTTAAAAAGTACCCTCTGAATGGGTGGCCCTTTCACTTTCAAGTGATCTACACTGTTGGCCTCTTTTGAGATCAATTCAGCTCATCAATGTATCACGATTAATCGATAACCCACCTCCTAGTTTACTCAAGGTGGAATCTGCCTAGAAGGCAGTGGGCGTATTGGATCACCTTTAGTATCTGCAATTCAGTGAATTCAGTTTATTTACACATAAATGACGGCAGGAACTCTTAGAACATCCCACGGTGTTAAAACCTAAAAAAAAGACAAAACTGTTTGAGTCAATACAAAGCAGAGCATGCAAACAACGTGCTAACCTACACATCTTGCAGCATTGCAAGTGGTTTTTGGCATGGAGAGGTGGAGAGTAGTATGTTGTGGGAGTAAGCATCCGAGGTGCCTGTCCAATGTTGGAACACAATCGTGGGCCCCGGCGGGCGGACAGCAGACCGAGTTACAAGGATACATCCAGCGGAGGATAGGATTAAGCTGACCCCAAGAGATCAGGCAGGAAAACTCGCTTACTCAACAACACCTGATCAGACAATGCAGTGTTATGTAGCATCCCATTAGAAGTTCACTGTCTATGGCAGGGGTCAGAGATATAGAATGGGGAACTGGGAATAGACACAAATCTATGAGGGGTACATATGAGCCTAAAGAGAAAATCAATGATTTATTTATTTTAGAGGAATCCTGCATGGTGAGGTGTAGTATAATAGAATAATAGATGAAGGAATGAATTCACACAACAAATTATTAACAAAATATTTCAGCTTCAAGTTAAAATCCCGTTAATCACGACACTTTTTAATTAGGTTAATAACATCAACTAACTAAAGAGGAAAACACAAAGGAAATCTAATAAACTATAATAAAAACATTAGTAAGGAACAAACAAGAATTAAACTGAAACCAATAACCCCTTAAATCATACAGCACTATCACAGTTAGTTTTAAAAGTTTAAAATTTTTGCTAAAAAACAGTTTTGTTAAAAGACCAAACAAATCTTAACTTTAATTAAGTAATATTCCCGCATTTTTTGGGATTTACTTTTGCAAAAAAGACAACTTTTCCAATGCACACTTTTTATTTATATATTAAAACTGACAGCAATGCATATTTTTAATTATATTATAGGAACATGAACATATTTGTTTTAGATTTGCACATTCAATCCAAATAAAACACAATGCATTATAATTTGTAATTTTTTAATCTTATAATTTTTATAGAAGCAACATAGTTGTTTTCTACTTTTGTGGCACTCATTAGATTGGAAGAAGTATTTCAACATCTATACGAACAACAGATTAAGACTTGATTGCTGTTGAACTCATGCCATCAGTTTCTTAGGATTTTCCAGCTTTAAATCCTTAACTCACCACAGGGATCCAAAATGTCAGTTAAACAGATGCCGTGGTTGCATCTGTTTAGGGTGAAAAGCCGATGATGTAGCTTATCTCCTGAATTGTTTTGCAGGAGATACACCAATCAGATTAAATTCCCATTGAAACCTAAAATCAAATGAATCCTCCCCAGTGTTCTGTTACATAAATTAAACCTCTAGGTGATGAACAGATTTATCCATGCTGTTTAAACATTTGCACGACTGCATACCTATGGTTTTCTCGAGTGGGGGGCTACAAACAAGAGCTCCAATTCTGGAGTTCATCTGGGAGGTTTTATCTTAATGATCCCTGTTACTGAAAATCGGTCCCAGTCAAAGCAATAGAGTCAAGAGAGATGTGCATAAAATGAACACTGTGTCGTTTTGTTATCCTTCCAAAAGTCCCACCTCAACCTTCTATTCGTACCTACCAAATGAGACATGGATTCTTTCATTAAGACTGACAAACGTCGATTACATTTCCTCCAAGAACAAATAGACAGTGAGGATAGAGGACATCTGCTAGGGTGTGGATGAGATTATAATGAATGGAAAGTATTTAGGTGAAAATGTAAAAAAAATATAAAAATTGGGAAGTGATTAGAAAGATCAGTGATTACTATGATTGGAGAGCAGGAAAAAAGAGGAGATTTTTGTTGGAATTAAATTGGCTAAAAGCGTTTACTTCAGGTCCCTTGCACTTGATTAACCGATCTTTCAATTTTCTCTGCTAATAAGACTGGGCAGCAGTATAGAAGTATTTCTGAGGAAGTTAATCAATTTACAATGAGCAACGGTGTAACAAAAACTTGTGTTATCAGTTGTTTTTACACTAAATCAGAATGATCATTTTAGTCTGTCTGATGTCGGTTTCAGGAAACATTATCCAGCAGGTTTCATCGTGTGACTTCCCTTTGTGAATGAAGGGAAACCAGTTACTATGATTGATACTATGATTAAAATTGGTGCCTGTGTTTCAGATTCTTACTAAAAAGGGGCTCCGAAACGATCAAACCACTGCATGAGTTGGTCTGCTGAGATAACATTATGAAATAAAAATGTCTTTGAATCTGGTTGCCTGGCAACACAAAAACATCAACATAATTCAACACTTTGCTTGAACCCCTGTTATAGTAAAATATAGGGTTTTAGGTAGAAAAATTAACAGTGGAAGAATGCAAAGGCTAAAAGGACACAGTGACTTTTTAATTACATTCTAATCCACAATGAATTACAGGATATTTCATATTAAATTTTAAAGTTAAAGGTTTAACTAAGGTAAAACCATGAAAGTCATGGACTTAGGTTTAAAAGGTTGGCTCCCTAGAAACCACAAACCTTTAAATAACATCCTTTGGACATGCAAATATTAGTAAGCATGTGAGATTAAGCTGCTGGTTTTGACGCAACATGATCAGACCAACTAACAATTGCTGAGTCAATGCTATGACCAGCTACACCCCTTTTTTAAAGCACAGTTTTTTGGGTATTTGGTTTTTTATAAAAACGAATCAGTAAATATAGATAAAGAAATGTGGAGCCTAGAGATACCAAACATGACACAAGCATAGGTCAAAATAAAACCATTACGGTGCAAGAGGTTAAATTGTACAAAGTCCAATAGTCTCCTCGGGTTACTGCTTCTAAAATGAGTTAACCATAGTTTTCTTAGTGTATGTGTTCCGCTTTTTTTTAAACTTATTTACCTTAATATGCATTTTTCCTCCATCCACAATTTGCCTCTACCTGCTGTCAACCAAGATTTTCTAACCTTTCATCAATTTAATCACTCAGATTAAATTGATGCAAATACCAATTCCAAACCTGTGTTAAGTTTGCTACTGTGATCATAACACCTTCTGACAGAGGTTCGAAGCCCATAGCACTTCTGAGGATGCCTAAGTTTGTTTGGTCTGCATGGATTAAAGGGCTTATTTATGTCCTTGCTGGAGGCTCCGTGGAAGAAAGGAATATGTAAGGTAGGGGCTCGGCGGACAGTCTTGTCAGTGTGTGATATCAAGTTTGTATGAGCAAAAAAAAGATTTAAAAGCTAAAACAAAAATGCTGTTGAATGATTTTAGAGATGGTCCAGTCACAACAGTACTTCTCTACTTATGTTAAGATCAGAGTGCATGAGAAAGAGCACAAAAAAGTCTTAATATTTACCTAGTTTATATTTAAATGTGGATTCGGAGTTGTATATTATCGAAATAACTTTCAGTGCAGTTATTTAATTACTTAGCATTACTAAAATAAAAGCTCAGCAGTTTGAGTATTATGTTAAATGTTGCAACGATTAATAACTGTAACATTTTTAATTATTATAATTTTCAAATCCACCTCATTTGATGATAGAGAGAAGTCCAAAGCTCAGAAGGATTTAAACAGAGAAGCTTTGCTGTAACACTTTGCCTTCCTGTTATCTGCTACAAGCCTTGCTCTCTCTCACTTCCTCAGGGAATCACAAACAAGCTTCCTCAATAACAGTTTCAGCAACAGAGGAATGTTATTGTTAGTCTGACCAGCTAACTCTCAGTATGCTGCTCATTTCTGAACTTTCAACTAATTGGACTTCTAGTCAGTTTAAATTACGTCACTGATATGCTAATGAAGCACATATGTGATTACTGAATGGGTGTCAGAGAATCCGTGCGCCTCCTATCTGCTCTTGTCAGCAACATTAATAAGCTCCAATATCTCTGGTCCTAGTTTGAGAACAGCTGCCACTGTCACATTAAATGATTCAAGAGGCCTTGAATTCATATCAGGAGGTCATTGTTGAAGCTGCTATCTAATCCATTTGTTTTCTTTTTAAAGATCTGTGCTTCCCATTAGCCTTCTTCTTCTCTCGTCCATCATTCGACTGCCTTGCTCTGGAGTAACATTGTGTGTCTTTATATCACTCCGGTACTCCATCATTGGCCTTTTACCCTTCCTACTTCTGCCCTTGCCAGTTTTATTGCTAGACAAACACAGTGCATTCCTCAAACATGTTTGCTAGTTTCTTTCCTCTCGTGCTCTATCGTCCCATAAGGTTGATAATTAACTGTAGTGCAGAAGAGCTTGTGGCCCAGTTTAATCGGAAAAAAAAGAGAGAGAGAGAGAGAGAGAGAGAGAGAGAGAGAGAAAAACCAGATCCTCATTTTATTTGACACAGAATCAAACATGACACAAGAGACATACTTCTTTTGTGCAGCATGCACTACATATGAACATATGTGCAAACATGTACCCAATCAAACCGTCTCAGCGCATGCAGCTAACATAGAAGAAACACAAGGGAAAAGTTTGGCGTTCCTGACAACACAAATCGAGGAAAATCCCTGTCTGTTGTTTGGTCCGGTCAAAGTAAGAGAAGAAGAAATGCCCTTTGTTGCTCAGTCATGCAGCCCTGCTGGTAATTATCTCCAGCCTTATCGTGAGGAGCTCAGTTACAGGGAGGGAAAAAACTGAGCTCAAATAAAGCACGATAAATACCTTTTGTGAAACCATAACCAACACAGAGAAATACACTATGCTGATGAGTGGTGAACACTCAGCTACTCTGTGTTTTTCCAGAGCAATTACATTGCAGAGAAGGGTCTGAGTGTCCTTGATGGCAGCCGTGAGGCACACAGTGATTAGATCGGTTTCTTATGTGCCTTGACCTCATTTAAATAGAGACATACATAATTGCTGTGTGAAAGGGTCGCACTATAAAGTGAGGCATGGTCCCACCCACTTATCCACCCTCAGGTGATTTTCTAGATGATCATCGATGCCAAATGTAAATCAGATATGGGGTCATCCCTATGTAAACCTTGCAGGGATGTGAGGCACGCTGAAATTAAAAAAACAAAGCAGACTTATGATTAGGATCTCCCAGGAGGAACTCAGTTTATTAATTCCTAATTGTAAATTAAATGAAATTAATAAAAACAGTTACCCCATATAATATAAAAGATAACTGATAAACTTTTATCAGTTAATATAAATAAAGTTATCCAAGACAACCTGGACCTATTTAGAAAAACATGTTCTTTGAATTTAGACGCAGCTTGGGCTGTTCTTGTTGGTAACCATGATTTGCAGTTAACTAACAAATTTTATAAGTTGTTGCAGGTCATGACACAGCATCTCACTCAGATTTCAGTCCTGACTTTGACTAGGCCACTGTTTGAGCCTTTGAAAAACATGCCAATGTGCTTTAACACTGTGTTGTAGACCTGATGATGAATAACTGAGGGTTCTATAATAAAATAAAATAAAGTCCTGTAGTAGCAAAGCAGCCCCACAACCGCACACTATCACTACTTTACTTGAGTATCATTTTCATTTTTTTCCTCTCAATTTGTGTTACTATTACATCAGATACAATATTATAGGCATCATCAAACCCTGACCACCCCTAATGCATAAGCTGGTTGGAAAATGGATAGATGGATAAAACATGATGTAGACCTTATAAAATGTTTCTTCCTATCTAGTCAGTACACAGAATATTGTCCTAAATGCCGTAGGAAAGGTCTAGATGGTTACCTCCAAATGTGAGTTGCTATATATTTAGCTATGGTAAGACATTAAATATCTCCCATGGATGCCATTTCTGATCTTTTAATGATGAACATTGGACTTAAATGAGAAATTTTAGGCCTGCAAAGCTTTAAATTTTCTCCTAGTTTCTTTTGTGACATCCAGGATAAGTCATCATGGAAGTTTTGTGGTAGTTGTAGAAGGCCAGACCAGCTAAGTTTCCCCACTGTTCCATGATTCATTTTTTTTTTTGTGGATAATATTTTTCATTGTGGTTTGTTAGAACCCTGGTGTGTATGAGGTAGTTACTTTCTGACAACACTAAACCTTAGCCGCGGTTGCAGCACAGTCGGAAAAAAATATTAATTTTATTGTTATATGTGAAAGACAATTTGCTGTTCGAATCCCACCTGTTTTAGGAGTTACATCACCTTCGGCATGAGACCCCACACTTTTCTGCATGTAAGCTGCAAATCCCATTTTCCCTCGTGTGGGAAGAGGTCACTTGGATACGAGCCGGCTGATGAGTCAACATGTTGTCGGAAGCGGCGACAACACCTGCGTGCAAATGCACATAAACAGACGTTGAGCTCCCTGACCCACTCTCAGCTGACCTGGATCACTGAACATTTTCTGTCAATCAAACCCACACACATGTCCCCGAAGGGATTTACCTCTCTGAGGCAAATGCAAAAGGCCGCAAATTGTGCTTCTCATGAAACTTTCTTTTCCTAAAAATAAACCACATGGGTCATTTGTTCACGAAGAGAATAACAATCAGGTGAATGTTTAACCTAGTGTTCAGTCGAGCAACATCATCTAGCGGGTACGGAATATAGCATGATAATATATTTGTTAAAAGATTGCATTGTAGCAACAAACCATAAACGTTTCTTTACGTTAACCAAGTTGTTTCACTGCATGAAAACAACCACAAACAGATAAAAGGCGTGTAGTCATAATATTTTATGTCACAATTGCATGCCTTCCTATTATTATGCAGCATTTCTTGACAACCTATCCAAAGAACTGATGTTTTCAACTCTTTTCAGGACAAAGGACGCAGATGCACCAATCCGGCTCCTTTTGGCCAACTTTCCGTATTCTTTATAAGGATTGTAGCACATACAAACTTATTTACTTTATCTCACCAATAAATGTAAAAAAACAAAAACAAAGAAGTGTGACCATACAAAGTGGATCCACAAAAAAGTGAAAACAATTATGAGATTATATTCATTTATTCGTCAAAGTATGTGTCCTTAAATTTGATTGGATATTTAGGGGCTAAATGCAAAGTCCATTAAAAGCATGGTTGTGATTCATTCGCAGTTAGACGTTTTGCAAGAGTCATGTGATTGTTAAAGCATGATGATAAAACATGATGACGATAATTTGATAAAACATAAAATCCATTGTTTTACCTATATCAACATATCAGCGAGTACTTTTCTGTCACAATATTTTACTCTGTTGCTATAGAACATTACTCTGTAAACATTAAAATGACATGTTAAAACTAAGAAATTGAAAAATGTATTAATCATTAATTTATGTAGTGTATAGTTTAACACGAGGAACACCTCTAATAGAGATTGAAAGAAAAAGAATAACTGGACAGACCAGTTAGCTGAGAGCCATTGCTCTTCCAGCTCAAAATGGTAAAATCATTGTTAATTAGTCACTCTAAGCTTTTTTTAAGTTTTGAACTTGAGGATGACAAAGAAACATAAATTGAAGCATTTTGACACTTTTCTGGATAAAAACAAGCAACACACTAAAACATTTAATGCCGCCATTTGCAGTATAAAAAATGTTAATCAGTAATTTTTATGTCTTGCAAAGGAACATTTGTTGTTCTTAAAACTTTACGGCCGTTTCTGGTTCTGTATGTGCCCTAGAGCCCCTTATAATCTTAAACAAAACGAGAACGAGTGGTGGAAAACAGATTCATGAGCAACAAAGGGATTAAAATAAAATCATAGGAAAAAAATTATCTACGTAAAAAATGTGAATTCCAACAACTTTAAGTAATATACCTAACGGGCCCAATGACTTCCTTAGTTATCAAATTAAAATGTCAATGCTGATGTAAGAGTATGCAAGTAGTCATCTACTGTTCTAACTAAATTGAGAAAAACAAACAGTAGTTGAAAACAGTTTTTACATATATAGAAAGCTTGAATTAGAACAGCTGAAGTCACTTTTCTTTTGCTCTGTGTAGTTTGCAAAATCCCTGCCCTAAATGCCCCCTTTTTCATTAGCCACCCCAAATGGAGCTTTAAGAAATCATCTCCATTACCAGCTCTGTTTCCACTATCAGCGTAAACTCCATGTCCAAACGGAGGATGATGCAAAAACAGGCTTTTGTGCTCATGCCAACAACTCTGCGGGTCTGCTAATCCAGGCAGAGTAAGACTGCTGTCAGACTTTGTCACTACAGTTTGCTCCTTAAGTGTGCATAATGAGGAAAAAAAAGTTGACTTGATGAATAATTTCGGGTTCATTCTAGTCTGTGGGTTGGACAAAAACCATCGAATCTGGAAAGTTCTGCTTTAAGTTTAACACAGGCAATTAAGTTTACAGGCAGCATGGAGTGCTACTATGATGTAGAGCCCCCATACTCAAATAGCGGCCCCCATACAGATGTGAATCTGCGTTCTCAAATATGAACATAATTAAAAATCAGTACCGGAGTTGGCTAACCAACGAGCACATGCATCCGTGTGTCTCCCTGGCAATCACACCATTTAAGCCCAGGTTTGAAACATGGGCCACAGAAACAAGAGGCCATTTCTCCCATTAATGGGGACATGTGAGAAATGTGAAATAGTTCTTGAGATGCAGTTTGTTAAACAAAGCACAGGCAATGGGCTGCCTGAATGCTATATTTATATTTTTTGGGGGATCTTGGGCTGGGTTATGTTTGGGGTTTATTTTGTTATTTATTTTAATATATGCCCAAATTAAAATTATAAAGGCAATGTTATGTTAAAAAAATAAAATAACATGTATGTTTTTTTGTTATTTTTGTCACTATTTCTAAGACAAGGGTAAACCTGGGACTAAAATAAAAAAATAAAATAAAAAATAAAAAAATAAATAAAAGTTAATACTAAAAGTTAGACATGAAATTGGAAATATTAGTTTGGGAAGCTAAAACGGTTAAACAAAATACAAACGCTTTAAAATAGCTGGAGGATTTTAACTATATATACTACTCACAAAAAGTTAGGGATATTTGGCTGTCAGGTTGAATATCAGGATGAGCCCAAAATGCATTCAAACCTTAACAGCTGAACTTAATGTGACCTTCTCTAAGCTTTTGAATGCACATGTCCAACTGTTAAATGTTTCAGTACTTTTTGCACATGTTGCTGTTCTCTAACGAGGAGCTTAACAGCAAAAGTCACAACAGGTGTTTGATCCTCGAATCGCACAATAAATTTCCTGGTTCAATTACAGCTGGTGTTTAAACAGTCGTCCTTAACAGGGTGTTCACATTGTGACATCGTGAGACCAAGACGACACCTAACAATGGGTCAACAGTACCTGGCCATTGCAATGCTTCAAACAGGACGTTCTCAGACGGACGTAGCCACAGAGCTCAGAGTGTCACAGAGTGTCATCAGCAGGTTGCAACAGAGATACAGAGAGACTGGAAGAGTTACAGAAAAGTGTAGAAGTAGACCTCCTTTGGCCACATCCCATGCTGATGACCACTACATTGTGAACAATGCCCTGAGAAACTGGATGATGAATGCCACTCAACTCCAGGCACGTTTAAGGGAGGTGAGAGGCACCCAAGTGTCACGTCAGACCATTCGAAACCGTTTACATCAGCGTGGTCTGCTTGCTAGACGACCTGCAATGGTACCTGACCATACCAGCAGGCACAGGAGTCAATGTCCGGCATGAACCACGGAGCATTTAAGTTGGAGGAGGGACCAGTGGGTCTCAGTGCTGTTCTCTGATGAAAGTCAATTTACGTTGAGCAGAAATGATGGCCACCAACGATGTTGGAGACGTCAAGGAGAGCGCTAAGCATCAGCCACTGTAGTCACCAGAGGAGTTTTTGCTGGTGGCTGTGTCAGTGTGGGTAGGTGTGTCCATTCTGTATAGAACTGCCCTTCACTTTGTGAATGGTATAGTGACAAACCCATACTACCTGAATAACATCCTTAATCCAGCGATTGTGCCGCTACATGAACAACACAGGTCTAATTTCATCTTCATGGACAACAATGCTCCAGCTCATTGGGGTCGCATCATCATGGAACGGCTGTTGGAGACTGGTGTACCTCAGATGGAGTGGCCTGCACTTTCTCCAGACCTGAATCCCATTGAAAATCTGATGGATCAACCGAGTCGCCGTGTAGAGGCTCAAAACGATGCACCCCCAAAACCTCAATGACCTGAGGGCTGCCCCTTCAAGAAGAGTGGGATGCCCTTCCTCAGCAGAAAATAAGTCGACTTGAGAACAGCATGAGACGTCGTTGTCAAGCTGTAATTTGATGCTCAAGGGTACATGATGAGTTATTGAGACGTTGACATTTTTTGTTGTGGTGTTCAAACCATTGTTGTTAACTTTGGTTTCAACAAATTGTTTGGGATGAGGAAATCACCAGTCCATCCTTCTACTTAAATGGCCTATATTCGTGATACGATATCACTGTAATGGGAATTTTTTACATTTTCCGCAAATTTCACCCGAAAGCCAAATATCCCTAATTTTTTGTGAGTAGTGTATATTTAGTAGTATATATTTTTTTTAAGGCGACCGTTGGTCACTAAGGTTGAAATAGTACAAAATAGTACAATGTTATTATTTCTACTATTAGGCATCATTACAATGTCAAAAACAACATATAGAGTTTTGCCAAGTTATCCATAACATTTGAGTCTTTTAATAACCCCTTTTAATAATCTTACAGAATGTAAATTGTTTATTAATACAATTGTATTCATTTCTCATGGATAGAAGTCTGAAATGTGCAGGGAGCATTTACACAATATTTAGAAATCTTAATATATTAATGATATTAGGTGCGTATTTACCTCTCAGTTTTATCCCTGCCCAGGGTCAGTGATAGGTGTTAGGGTTCCCGGCTTTGCAGTTCATGTTCCTGGATTTGTATTTCAAGAGGGATTATCTAAGTACAGTGAATTATATGTAACAATGGGGATTGGTAATACACATCCTAAAAAAGTCCCATTAGAAGCAGATTTATTTTTGAGTTCTTATCACTTTTTGCGTGTTTCATGCAAACCCACATTATAAAAGAGGTCTAAAATTAGAGATGAAACTGACCCAAATAATCATAAGTTTTGCTTTTGTAATGACAACGCACTAGGAGGAGCTGATTACAGCTTTTTCCAAATTGCTTTGGTACATTTTTCTCATCCAATTAAAAACTACAACAATTGTTGGTTTAACCTCCACCACATTCAGTCATTTGTTCCCGTTATTATTAGCAGCTTCTCATTCCTTCCAATAGATTGCAAATCCTTTTGGACATGGATGAATTGGCTCCATGCAATTATCTGCTGTTTTATAACGTTATTGTTTGTTTACATCCTCTCAGCAAAAATGAAGTACGCTTTATACTTATACCATCCTCTACAACCATTAGTCCTTCGTTGTTTGAGTCACTGAAAATAGATTTGTTGAACTAGTTCTTTGTTATTGTTTTCTGAAAATGTCTCCCAGGTTAAACAGTTTTTTTTAGGTGAACCTCAGCCTGCACGCAAACTTTTGTTAACGTTCTTGCACATCTTTACGCCAAGGCCGTTTCCGCTATGTTTTTTTCTTCTATGTTTGCTTAACTTTGCTTTTGCACAACTCTGTGAACAATTAAGAATACTACAAGCATATGCGGGTAAAATGTGAAGCATGAAGTGTCTGTTCCTTTTTTACCTAACTTACTGTTACCTTAGATTTCAAATGGCCGTTCATTTTTTTTTGTATACAAAATAACACTTATCTAAAGACATAAATAATAGTTTTAGGAATTTTTCATTTTGATGACACTGAAAACTTTTATTGACATTAATAATAGCTTTTGGGAAATAAGTTTCTGTTTTTCACAGGCGACCTGCTTTTGCAGGTTACCCAGCTTTGATCTGCTATAAGAAATGCATTAGCTGTTGTGCAAATGATAAGAAAAACTAAATAAATCTTGAAATTCTGCTAACCTTCTTCACATTAAGTTATTTTATATCAATAGGTTTTAACACTGCAATAAAAATGTTTGAAGCAGATCGGTTTAAAACCTTGTCATTTATCATTTTTCATTGTTTTTAAAGCAGTTTATTTTATTTTTATTTTAGTGTGAATATGTTTTTTTTTAAAGAATGTTCCATTTTTAATAATTATGAAGGTTATTTTCTCTCCCTCTCAGCTGTTACCAAGTAATTTGGGCAATATGTCCATTATGAGTGTCTGTTGCCAGTGGCTAAATTTTACCTTAGCATGTATGCTAATTTAAAAAACTTGGTATATATATTTTTCAGTATTTACTAAAAAGCTAAGTAATTATTAATACACATAAACACCATTATGATTGTATCTTTTTGGTATGTTGTGCGTTCTTAACCTCAACCGGCATCGCTCACATGTAAAGGGAAATTTTGCCCTTCCATCTTGGCAAAATTGGATCAAGAGAATCGGTGAATATTAATGTATAGGTGTAGCAACATAACTTCAACTACATCTAGGCCATTCCGACACATGCATCTGTTTTGGTGTAAACTATCACATCGTAGCTCTAGCTTTAGTATGGTTGTCCTGCTGGAAGCTGAACAACCTTCCCTTTCTTAGCTGAGGGAAAGGCATCCATACAGAATATTGCTGCCACTGCCATGCTCTCGTTAATAGAATGGCGACACCAGAGCAGCTTCCTTTAAATACTTGCTGTTTGCCTTGCAATGTGCCAAACAATCTCTTTTACCACTTTTCCGTAAAGGCCATGTTTGCAGAGTGCATGGCAAATATTTGCCCTGTCGTCTAATGCTCTCTCTGTTACCATTAGCCTCCTATGTCTCCATCTTGATATGTATGCAATTGCAGTTCACTGAGTGGTCCAAACCTCAAGCCTTTATCTTATAACCTCTGACGCATTTACAGAACAGCTGGTTTTATTAAACCAGTTTCAATGCTGTGTGTTATTTTATTAAATAACACACAGGTGGACTCTATTTACTAATAAGGTGACCTCTAAACGTAAATGATGTTTCCAAATTGTATTAAGGGATATTAAAGCAAAGTATTCCAGATTTTTAAAGTTACGATTGTAATACGTTGCATTATATGTTGACCATCAGTGTAATTTCCCATTTTTAAATTGTTTGTATTAGCTACTTTCTTCTAAACTGACTAAATCTGAGGTTTTTGTGAGATTAAGTTTTTAATTACGCCTTTACAAAAGACCTGTCCTTTTCAGAGCTGGTTTAACCCTAATGTACTGAAAGGTGGATTACGAGCTGTCAATTGAATTTCCAGCTAATGTTTGAAGTCTTATACCTGAGTGCATGCGGTCGTCACTCTTAATGACAGCAGAATCTTTGGCTCTGCCCCCTCTGCACCTTTATCTCACCCCTAATCCTCCTATCCCTCTTTGTGTCTCACCTGCCTCCGTGGGGACGAGTAACGACAGGCTTCTGTGCTTTAATTGGATGATGTATTGTGCTATTAGGTGAAATGAAAAAGAACATTACTTTAAGGTTATGGAGTAAAGAGAAAAAAAAATACAAGCTCGATCAGAAAGTGAGAAATTAGTGACAATTTTTTTATGTGCACCAGGACTATTGGTTGTAGAGGATGGTATAAGTATAAATGAGGATGAGGGGAGCTGCAGAGGCATGCATGAAACAATGGGAGTAGGTCATGCTTTCACTGATGTTTCAACCCTGGCTCAGTTCCTCTGAGAAATAGTGCTACGGATCTCATCATTTCCTCCCCTGCTACTCTTACCCTCTCTGCGCTAGTCCAAGAAAGACTGGTAGATTGAGTCGTGCCCTGTAGGTATTTCTCCTGGGAGTGTGCGTGAGGGCATGGGAGGTGTTTAATTGAAAGGAAACTCCTGGATTACTCACTGCAATGCATAGTGTCCTCTCTGAAACCTCCTATCCCTGTTTACACGTAGAGCTGTGGCAATGATGAGTTGTCACCTCATTTACTTGACTAAATGAAACTGAGCCGAGCCATGTCAGAGATCCTGAAGGATTCTTCATGGCTGAATGTTGTGAAATACCTGCACAGTTGGTTGCTGGAATCTCTGCCATACCCTTTGGCACCCAAATCCCTGTGTCATGTATTTTTCATTTATTTGCTATAAAGCAGAGAGTTTTGGTCACATCTCTGCAGCAGTTCTTGGTTAAGTTGAGTGCAGTTTTCAGAAAACAAGCACCTACTTTACCCCATAACTATCTATAAATTTGTTATGAGCAGCAGGAGTTTCCCTACTAGTACTGTTTTTTTAAAGCCTCTTTCAGTGTGTGTGACGTCACAGTCAAAGCTTTGTTTCTCAGGTTTAAACAAAGCCAACTTCCGTAAACATAGCTGAAGTAATGAGTCTTCTGACTATATAATTTATTTTTTTTTCTCTATAGAAGGAGCCATACTACCTTTTGTAAAATGTAGGATTTTCTATTTGATTTTACACAAAGCTAATTCCGGGTATTTACATATTTTAGTTAAAGTAATTTTGATTTTTAGCAGTGTTAAAATATTGTTAAATAAATCAGTGTTGGAACATTTTTACAAAAATATTTTAGATAATAATAGTATTTCCTATTTTTTATTGTTTTATACATGATTTTGTATTTGTCATGGGTTCCATTAAGATTGTTTTAATTCAAGGAAATAGATCTTCCACTGTTACATCTCCCTTTTTAGTTTATGTATACATAAATTCCATTCTATGTTACAAAATGTCTCAGTCAACACTTTTGCATCTGAAATCTGAAGTCGTGCATGTCAGAAGGAACTACATTCACAGACATGGTATTCTCAAAATTGTATTAATATGCTGCTATCTTTTCACTCCAATTCATGGCTGCTTTTAATGTGGTACTGCCTAACTGGCTGCAGATCATACAATTTGGATATTTGTTTTCTGTTTTGTCCACTTTGACCAAAACCAGTCTGGATGCAGTGTTTGAGATTCTACATAACAAGTTTTATATGAGAAAATAATCTATAAATTTATGTCAATGTGCAATCTTATGTCAACATGCGCCTACAGCATCTGTCTAATCTGTTGCTTCCCCTTAAACCATTGCAGAGCCACAATTAAAAGGCATTGTTACTCGTCTGTACAGCCAACATGGATTCTACCTACAGATGCAGCCCGATGGCACCTTAGGCAGCACAAAAGATGAAAGCAGTGCATTTTGTAAGTATTTTTTATTTTAATTTCTTGCTCTGTTTTGCTTAGTTGTTGATGTTGGTTGCAAGACCCAAACCTGAGCATAACATCCGATTCAGGTAATTGCATTTTTGACTTTAGCTACAGTAGCTGCCTGGATGTGTCACATGGGCCTTGAGACTAAAGAGCTTTGGAAAAGCATTAGATTTTCACACCCTAACTGACAAATATGTTTAAAGGTATAGGAGAGGATCTTTTCAATAGAAGAATTTAAATGGAAACTCCCATTGAAAGTGACAGCCAATCAAAAAAGACCGGTGGTGAAAAATAACTGGCTGTCAATGCGGAAATAAAATTTACGCGACGACGTATATCACTAATATCCTCACCCACCCGACCCGTACAACGCACGCTCATGTTTGAATTCGCGCATGCGCAGATTGTTGTTTAGGAAGTAAAACCGGACGGACAAGACGCATCATTCACCAGTGAAGAGAAGTTCTCCCCGTACGGCAGCGAAAATGGAAACTCGCAAGGGAAAAGCCGTGTTCGAAGTGGCTGAGAAAAAAGACAAGCGCGCTCCCAATATCAGGGGGCGTTACTGGAGATGAGGTGGCGCATGCGCAATGTGGCGAAAATGAGAATGAGCTGAAGATCCTCTCCTATACCTTTAAATTAATACTGTTATTTTAGAGTTTGAATGAGAATGAAGCATCGTGCAAAAGTGGCTGTCAAACTTTGCCAATTTACTGTTACCTTGCTCTGAGAGGCTTGGATTACAGACAGCAAATCTCATTGGCTCGTAATTTATGTTGCCCAGAGCTACTAACAACAAAGGGCAGTGGCATTATCAAAACAAAGAGATTATGCAAGCACTGATTCTGACCTTTAGCGCAGAAAATGTGTTTCACAAACCTGCAGCTTCCGTTTCATGTAAGGTTGACTTTCATACATTTGCAGACCTACAGGATTTACATTTAGAACCACATATTTACATACTCTTAAAAACTTTTTTTTTTCTTTCTGACTGATAAAACATTTAGCTCAGTTATAGTAATGAGTTTTTTGTGTGTTTAGTTTACATACATTTGCTTAATATTTGGTAGATTTACCTTGTAATTTACCCTGTATTAGATGTTAAGGTCTGGGTCAAATTTAATGGACACTGAGATGGAATTAAAAGGGAAAAAGAGACGGATAGGTGGGGGAGTAGTATGAAGAGGAAGAGAGGGACAACCATTGAGTAGAGAGAGAATGGTACAGCGAATATAAAATAACATCCAGGAATCTGCATCTGCACCTGTACAAAGAGAGGGAAACAAAAAAACAACACAAAAAAAAGAAAACTGGTAAACCATGATGACAAACAACATATGCATATTTAACAATATAGACTACATTCCTGGAAAATACATGGTGTGTGTTAACACAGACTATCTCGTAGCAACTGTAGCCCAACATAGATTTTTGTCTCCAAAAATCAAGGCATTTCCCCCAAGTGTATTTGTAAACTGTAATTTGAGTCACAGTAAACCTGTCCACATTGTTGGTACCCTAACACCTAGTCAAATTATTGGCCTAAATCTGACTGAAAGAATATGACATAACCTTTAACAGGGTGTTCAGCCTGGGTGATTATCATATCTGACAAAAAAAAAAAAAGCAACAAAATAATTTGCTCCCACCACCAACATTTCATACTAGGTGTTGCCACTTGTTATGTCAAAGCCAGGTTTTAGTTATTATAGGGGAAAATTAGTATGCATACTCTTTCTAAACTGAAAACATCATTTCATAACCGTGCTACGCATTTACTCATATTATACTTCTCTGATATTATAATTTCTAAAACAAAAAAAGATTTACATGTGGGACAAACATTTTTATGATGGCTACTACTTTTATTTACCATATACTGTAATTATGTATAAACAGACATGTCCTGTTACTTGGGAAAATATTCACTTCTATATCTATGAAGGCTGTATTTTCAGTTGCAGCTATTTTAAGTATGCTTCCAGGTTTAGAGGTTGTGAAAAAGCACAATGAAGGTGACATGGGATACTGTTTCCATAAACATGAACTCTCGGAGGTCGTAGCATTTGGGCCTATAAAATGCAGATGTGTTGCTCCAGAGCACTGCAATTGAAGTTTACAAACCTCTTACTTTCTCTTATTTCTCTTTGCTATTCTCTCTCTCTAACTCTCTCTTTGTCTCATATTTTATTCCCTAATTTAGCACAATTCAGCCTAATTCCGGTGGGACTGCGGATTGTGGCAATTCAGGGGACAAAAACAGGGCTGTACCTCGCCATGAACAGCGAAGGATTCCTCTATACCTCGGTAAGCATCCACTAGACATCTTTAAGCACAAAATATTATCCAGCAGATCATAAATCTACAACAAAAAGCATTCTAAGCATGATGCTAAATCAATGACTGCCCAAGGAGTTGCCGTTTTAACTATTACACAATTTGATAATTAAATCTTGATTAGTAAAATATTATTAGAACCTATAGCCGAGCTGATGTGACACCTACACTTTAGCAACAGCCAAAACATTGTTCTCAGCCGAGCGAGAGAGGGAAGTGCATTGTTCATCGTTTGATAGATCACAGCAGGTGAAAGAGAAGCCGGGAGGGAAATTAAAAACTTGCAATGCAAATGATGTTGTGGGTGGTCATATGGCAGCTACATTATGTTACCCAATTCAAAACTAGAAGAGAAACAATGAGGCAGATCAGAAGCTATAACTGTGTTTAGGATTACTTTGTACATATGATCAATATTTAAAATGAACAATACAATTGAAGCATGTTTGCACAACTAATATAAACGTGTAAAATAAAGTTTTGTTCCAAAATATCTTCATATTAGTTCGTGCTGACAGGTTTTACCTCAGCCTATGTAATTTTTAACCTAAATGTGGGCTAACAAACATAAAATAGGGGTGTACGACAAAAAGAGTGCATGAGGAGGGATTTGTGAGAACAGCTAACAGTGAATCATGGTGCCGACCACACCGTCTTCCTTTATCTTGTGATGAGCTGCTTAGCATGGACAGGCTGTGGTGGCGCTTTCCTATGAAGCGACAAGAGCAGGGATATCCCCGGAACAATCAGCAGTTGAACTGAATCCTGCACTGACCTTTCATAAAATAACGCAAATCCTACACGCACATTTACTCTGCTGAGTTTATATGTGTGGCACAACAAAAAAGGCATTCTAATGTGTTAAATTACATTAGCGATTTTCTTTTAAATTATATTAACGAAGTTAAGGTGCCTCTATGTTTTCACGTTGTACTTTGAATAGTTTCCTTATTAAATCTAATTAGATCAGTGATTTAACTTTTTTTCTATTAATGGCCATTTTGCACAGACTTACTGGTAACAATGTTTAAACTCTAACATGCAGAGGAAATCATTTGTAATCTCCCCATCAATCACAGTTACACCACTTAAATGTCCTATTCTTGCACATGTCTATAATGGGTTATATATTGGGGGGGCTAATAATAAGTGACATTACAGGAAAAGACAAGTACATTTTTAAAGGGACAATTAAAGCTGTCCTGGCAGACTGTGAACAAGAACCGGAGTCTAAAAAAAATCCAAAAACTACTGAGACTAAAAAAAAAAGAAAGACACAAATTATATAATGAATCAGCTAGAAAAAAATTAAATCCTCACAGAGAGTCTAACAGATGTAATTAATGAAGGATATTAATATTTGTGTGTTTGTGACCTAGTAATACAAAGTATATCATTAGTTCCTCAACATTAGTTTTCACCACTGAAATACTAAAGCATCTAAACCTTTACCTTTAGAATTTGTATGAAACAACAGCTATTTTGTCCATGTGTTTTAGGTTCTCAGGAGGTTTTTGGGTGCAATATTTGTAATAAAGAAAAAAAGGTTTACTTGGACCTTGCTGCTGTGACTAAAATATATCATCCAAGATGGCTGATGTATATTTAGTCCTTTGTTTTTGTAGAAATTACCTTATTTCTCAGAGATGTTTCCTGTTATCAATTGTGTGTTTTCTTTGCTGACTTCTGCCCTTGGCTGAGATGTATCACAACATTGGAGCTTTCAGCTGTGCCGATGAATATCCATAATGTTATTGTTGTTTATGTCGGTTTTTAATCTAACCATGCAATAAGGCCAGTATCTAATGCCGATCAGATGTATTTGCTGATTCTTGACGGTTATTTGCAGGAAGACTGGCTCTAAATCAAATCCATTATCCATAGGTGTAGGTTAATGATATAGCCCCTGGAAATTAATTGTATCATCTATGTTTGGTCTTATTTTGAGGCAGGAAAATAAGTATTTTTTATTGTTCTTTAAAGGAGCCAACTAACACATAAATCCGGTTGGGCTAAGGACACTCAGCTGCAGAAATGTTAAAAAAACACAAACAATTTGGAAATAGTGCAAAGATCGCGTGACTGCCAGACCGATAACTTTGTAAACTTCTGTGTTAGTTTTTATTGATTCTATAGTCCAGTTTTATGAAGTTTGACATCTAAAATACATAGCTTGATCTAAGCAAAACTGTCCAGCTCTAAACTTAGTAGTGATGACAAAATCTTTTTAAGTATGTTAACAGCTATCCATGTGCTTGAGACAAAAGCATATTTGTGCATATTTGTGACAACCTGCACCGTTAACGTTAGAGTGGGACAACGCATTTTAGAAAAAGTCGGTGGTCTCTGGTGTTTAGAATAGTTTGGGCCTTTTTCTCAAATTTTATGTTCCAGATACCAGACAGGGAGCACTGTTGAATGCTAATTAAACAAGCAAATTGAAATATTATTTCAAATAAAACTTTTTTTTTTTTAAATTGTGAGCTAAGTACACCATTGATCAAGTAAAACATATTGACAATCTTTGATCTGTCTAAGTTTAACCATCTACCGACTCATATTTAACATTTAATTAGGCTTTGGTGATAGCCCAGATTCGCTATCGAGGTTAATATCTTCCCTCTAGTTAGCCCTAGATGTTTCATTTATATCCTGACTGCTACTCATGTCCACAGGAGAAAAAGAAAATGTAGTCTGTGTAAGTGCTTGAAAAAATGTGGTCTTGTAAACAAAGCAGGAAGACTGGAAATATTAAAAGAAAAAAAGAAAGTATTTTCATTTTCAAAAGTAAAATAGCAGGAAATATTCCAGAAGTACGGATTTGGAGTAGCTCTGTTACTTTTGTTGTCATTTTTTGTAGTTTTGTTTTAACCTTAATTTCTCCATTTCTGGCAGTATTGTTACCTTTTTGGACAAACATTCTCTGGTTTTAAATATGTTTGGATATTTCATATTTATGCATAACCGTAGCAGCAAGGTGGTTTACAACTTAAATATGTTTTTTTTTTTTTTTTTTTTTTTAAAGCACAAACAATTCCTCAATTCCTGTCACACACCCCAGATAAATGGAGGCACAGTGGATCCAGAGCAGGAATGGAGAGGACACAGAAAAGGATAAAGTTTAATCCATCTCCTCATCAATGTGAGACTGTGAGCTAAAAGTTTGGCTGCTGTGGACTCTCTGGAGATTAAAATGGAGAACACTGCAACCCAACCATCCGCTTCATTATACTTTTAAACAGTATCAGTCACACGCTTCCTCAGATTTTCTGCAGTCAGATAAAATGCTACAAGAGATCTTTTTTTGCCCACAGCTATTGGCATCTTCAACAAGTGTTTAAAAAACTTTGATAATATAAGTCACATTCATGTTCCTTTTGGGATTAATATAGTTTTTCTTTTTAATTGAATTGAACTTAATATGAACAATAAAAAAACCTGGAAGTTAAACTATTGACCAGAGCTACAGAGTGAAACTAATTTGGATCTATGTATTAGAATAAAAAATACAACTTGGAGGATATCCTACGTACCTATATCCATCCCTTTCTCTCTCCCTCTCATAAGGTTTCATATGTGCATGGTAAAATGAAAGTAACAAGAGACCTAATCTTTCAGATACATTCCTAAGCTTTTCTTTTGTAATAACACCCAAAATTGCCTGCGGCTATGTTGGAAAGTAGTGCATGCAATCTGCTGAGATGTGAAATAACTAAATGTACAAAAATAGACAGGGTTCTCTAAGTTTTAGAACATGTGGCGTTTTTGGTAGGGGCAACGTCACTTACACACAGCTCTAAACAGAACTGTATCGACGGGGATCTTCAATCTAACAATCTGCAATAACATGATGCATATTGTCACTCACCACTCCATCATCTCAAGCAGGGCCGGCCCAAGCCTCCGTGGGGGCCTAAGCAGAGTTTGATTTTGGGGCCCTCTATTTCAGTGAGTATTGCTTGTTGATCATTCACACACCTACAATTTAAAGCAGCTGCAGGCGTGTGGTTTACCTTCTACTGACAGCCTGATGTGTTTTACACATGTTAGAATTGTGCCGTTGGTGTTTCTCCAAAGGTAAAATAATCAGAAACACGTGTAACACTAATGCAATAACAATACAAATAATATCAGTTAATAAATGATGGATCAGGTGGCTGAAGCATCTTAAACTGTAACAGGTGTGGCTACAAGAGCGGGCTGGGTTTAATTCACAGAACATTCCAACATTTAGGTTAAAAAAAAAGTGCTCTTGGGGGCCCCCTAGTGGCCTTAACTGGCACTTAGTTCGCTTGTGCCTTGGGCCGGCTATTATGTCAAGTCTTGAGAGCATCATTTGTTTTACAAACTGCAGGGGACAGGGCAAACGTGTGTAGACCGTATTAACTTCCAGTCTCATCCTCTGCAAAGTCCTCATAATAAGAGCACATCTCAGCCGCACTGACTTATGTAACATGGCGTGTCGTTGGGCATTTACATCTGGTTCAACAGCAACATCATCTGGCTCAACAGCAACACCCCCAACGCCACTCCCCCCCCCCACGGCCTGCGTTCTGTCAACACAGACAGACGTGCTTTGTCTGCGTAACAGGGGATTTTTCTTAGCGAGCTCTATGTGAAACACCGTGGTGGAAACACGGCGGCTCGGTGCAGCCAGGCAGATTCCCAGCAGCTCACAGATTACTTGAGAAGCTGACAGGATGGTCAAGACACGCGCAGAAAGCCTGTGACCCCTGCCGTCGGTACGCGGGACTGCAAATAACTGCGAAGCACGAAGCAGAAGCATGGTTTGAATTCTAGAAGCAGAGCTGCAGTTTTTATTTTAATTTTTCATGGGAGATTTGCATTGATATCAGGCTCGTATGTGCACAGTGAAATGAAAGCAAGCGGTCACCCGGGTGTCTGTTCTGGCACACACGACATTCTGAGCCGTTCATTATACACTAGATGGGAAAAGATGTTGGATTATGTCCAGTCTGACCTGCCATTCTCTGTTAGTGGCACTTTGTTTGTTAGGGACTACACTTTCCATTGTGAGGAGGCACGTAGAGCAAAGCTTTCCGAAGCAGAATAGATGTAATCAGACACAAGGGATGAAAAGGGAGGTGATCGGGATGGTGTTCCGCATCACAAAATGGTTCTACCTATTTTAGGGATTCTCAACACGGAAACTATATTACCTTTCACATCGGCAGTCATTCAAGTTCATTTTCAGCTTGAGGCTATACAGAAGGAAATACCCTAGTCACTTTGAAAACAGAGGTGTCTGATTAATTTCTATTCTAGGCTACAATTTAAGTTCATTTGTTCTTGTATCCCTCATCTGTACAAAGTGGAACCCTTACCACAATGTCAGCAAGAACCCGCTGGTAAGAGGGATATCCTCAGCCAACACTTTAGGGACAATCATTTCATTGTCTGTTCCCTAAAGGGTACAATCTTGTACAATACTAGGAAAGTATGCAAAAGGACAACGTACTGTAATATTATTACAGTGTGGGTTTTCCAAACAGGAGGATTAGTGAACACATTTTTGTCAAAATTCTGTATTTATTTTTTCAATTTTATTATTGTCTCAACTTTCTATTTGACTGAGAGGCAGACGGGTGTACTGGAAAGGTCACCATCATATCACAGGACAATCCAGAGCAACACAGGACAAACAAACCATAATTTAATTCTATATGTCCTAAATATTGTTGTAGGTTTAAGATGTACGAGTCACATTCTATTCTATTCTATTCTATTCTATTCTATTATTGTAGTGAAATACATGTAACCATTACTACATTTTGTATTGGGACATGTGTTTTAAACCTGTGCTTTTCAAAGAGGTTCTGCTTAATGGTGTTTTGCTTCAAGTCTGTGTTTTGCAACACTTAAATTAAAGTTCCTGGATTTAAGATCTCACCGCACCAGCAGTTCAGCTTTTCAGTATATGAGCAGATCTCTCCTTACTTTGATCCAATTCCTTTATCCAGAAACCCCCCTCCAGTCCCCTCTGAGTGATCTTCTGCTCTCCTTGCTGTTTCTCCTACTTTTCCCCTCTGGCTCCTGCACTTCCTAGTCCTTTTCTCTCTCTGGCCTGATTAATAATGAATGAAGCGGATCATCTATCGATCCCATCCTCTGTGTTAGCGCAGCAGAAGATATCAAACCTGTCAGTGGATCTTATTATAGCCCTGCCATGTAAGGACAATGGTGGCATTTGTCTTGTTAAGAGCACTTTTCTTTTTTCATGGGAAGAAAGTTGTGAAATAGTTGGACAGGAGGGAAGGAGAGCAGACCTAAAGAATGATGCTTCCTTTTTAAAGGAGAGAGGGGTGATCCGAGATAGGTGTGAAACCGGCATCTCGCTCTTTATTAAAGCTTGTCTATGGTAAGCTTTGAGCCCTTAGGCCTCCTGTGTTGTCATGGCTCTCAGAGAAATTCTGTACTCAGCCATTTCCACCCTGCTGCTCTCACTTAATCAATCGAGAAGATTGGCTTTGCTCCCTGACAGAGGAAGGACCCTGTCGAGACCCTGATAGAGGCTAAGAGAGATGTATGTCTGTCTCTGTTGGTTAATATCAGCAGTGAACATTATGCAGGGTTTGGTTGTCGTTAGGTTGAGGAAAGACAAGGAGGGAGGCGTATGGCTGCTGGAACGTGATCTGTTACTGTGACTGGATTTGGTCCAAGTTTTGCTAAGTTGATTTTATTCTGCCTCTTCAAATTTGCCCAGTAACAAAATACATTTTTTTTTAAAAACTGACAGAATCCAAGAGGGTTTTCTATTAATTCCCTATGAGTGACTGGAAAATGATGGATTTCAGCTGTTGGAACAGCTGAAATCGACCTTGCATAGATGTGGTGCGATCCAAAGACGTGCAAAGTATTCTAAAGGGTCCAGAATGGACAACGTCTTTTGCCCACCAGCAGCTTGCACCATATCAACCCTCCTCATGATGGATTAGATATATAGTGAATGGACTAAAAATTTGTTTCTGAACATTGACAGGAATACAGCACCTCAAAGTGCTTTTGATTTAAACTAAAGTCCCAAATCACAAGTCACCAGGCAGTGTTTAAAACCAGCCTGCCAAGTGTTTTAATTTGAGTCATTTACATCAACTTTTACTGTTTTGGCATGTATCCAAAGCTGCCTAAAATGGCAGAATCCAAGCCAAGACCAATCTAGGACACAGCTTAGGATATGATTCATGGATCATCTTAATTAGCTAATTGAATTGGCAACAACTTTTTATACACAAATGATTATGTCAAAATATGCAAATCATGATTGTCAAGAAATGTACTTCCAGCTTCTACTGTTTGCTGGTTTTCTGATTCATGATTCACTGAAAGCACGTCAATATAATGAAAGTTTTATGAGTAATAGGGACAATTATCAATTTTAATCTTATTCGTTAGCATGTTCTCCATTATCCCTTTCATGTTTTTTGAGCAAAGTGCAGAGTTCAGTGAAAATAATTTTTTAACCGTAAAACAAATGCACTGAAGTAAAATTAAAAAAACTAATTAATCTGGAAACACACATCACTGCAGCCCTAAATCTACAGCACTGTGCAAAAATGTTAAGTCACTGTAATTATGTAAAGGAATGGTTTTCTTCCTGTTTGTCCATGCAGCACAAACACAGAAAGGATTCTGACCACAGATATGACCTCTGGCTGAGTTTATCAGGGTGCCCAAAATGCATAGCGTGCTATAAGAAAGAGCAATAAAAAAGGCGTCCTCCATCCGTTCCCCTGCTCTGTGGCGGACAGCCTCAGTCGTGTTTGATATAATGAAACGGTACTGCTACTGTCACCGCAGGAACAAACCTTAAAGGATTGGTACACATTCTTAACTAGTTACATAATGTGTTGGGTTTCATCTCAGCCCTCTAAGTAATTATGAGCGTCTTAAAAACCAACCAAGGACAAAGAAGTGTGGTTGTATGTGTTCATAAAGAAACTTTAATGACAAGCAAATCTGGATGTACACAAAGTGAAGATGATAAATTAGTTAATCGGTGCAGGTAAAAAATTAACTCCCTGTCTGGTGTTTCAAAAGACGTCCACTTATAAAGCAATAGCAGCGTAAAAAAAAAAAAAAAAACGGCTTTAATTTAGATGTGTATGCAGTTTGTTAGCAGCAGTTTGTTAGCAGCAGTCTGGTGCAAAGACAGTGATTGGTCCCATTTCTTTGATTAAATCCACAAACTATCTTTGGGATGGTCTGTGGATTTACATAATTTGGCAAACACAAAATGGCATTTTATCACCAACAAAATGTTTCCAAAGAGCCATTAGCTGAAAACTTGGCGCACAAATGGATGATCATCTTTCAAGTTCTGCATCAGCTCTCTGCTGGATTTCATTGTACTTATGAAGATATGACTTTCAGATCAGTTATATCTGTTGTAGATTGTTTTTTTGTTTTTTTTGGGGGGCTTAATGTTTTTTCTTACTTTTACTTTTTCACCAACATACTTCTTAAAGTACACAGTGTTAACTGGAAAAGAAAGACAAAAATGAACTGGGACATAGAAAGCAAGTTCCGAGGGCTTTTTTCAGAGTACATCAGTGAACGATATACTTAGTAAAAATAAAATAAAAAATCCACATTATCATATGTGTGGTTGAAGCATCGCTAAAATCCAGAAACTGATGACAAGGGTTTTAATGATAAAATTGAAAACTAAGGTGGACCGGACATGAAGCACTGGTGTAGGCAGAGTCACGAACCATGTCACAAATACTAAGGACAAATCAATCGGACAAACAGCAGGTGTATGTTAAAGTATTCACTGAGATGCAATAAGACTTGTTTCAGTTTTCAGATAATTCAAAGATAGTTTCCTCATTTCTTACAATTTCCACACATGACTTTTTCCTCCTTCCGTTTCTTTTTAGGAGCACTTCACTCCAGAGTGCAAGTTTAAGGAGAGTGTGTTTGAGAACTACTATGTTACGTACTCGTCCATGCTCTACCGCCAGACCCAGTCCGGACGCTCCTGGTATATTGGAATTAACCGGGACGGTCACATCATGAAGGGAAACCGGGTGAAGAAGACCAAGGGAGCCGCACATTTCCTGCCAAAAGTCATAGAAGGTTTGTGTCTCAAATGTGTTTTTTTGTTTTGTGTTTTAAAAATTCAAAAGGGAACCGGCTTCATGTTTTTTTAACTAAAATCTTGATGTTTTAATACAGTTGCGATGTATAAGGAGCCGTCACTCCATGAGCTTGCCGGTGAGCCGGTGAGTCCTCCCAGAAAGACAGCGAAGACGTCGGACTCGCCAAAGCTTAAGAATGGACGAAAAGAGTCTCCCCAGGTGGACGCCTCATAGCACAGGAGATCGAGGGTGGGACAAAAAGGACAGAAGTGAAACTGGGAACTCACTTGCCCATAATGCACTGAGTGTGGCCGAAGAAACAGCACCCACAGGCCACGTTCCAGAATTGCACTTCCAGATGCTGAGAGTTAAGGGGCCAGCATTTTAAGGCCAGGATAGCCTGAGAGAGGAGACCCCGCCCTCACCTGAAGCCACAGAAAGAAAGCCCAGAGTCTGTAACAACCCAACCAACTTCCTCATATATGTTTCTCTTTTTCAGTCTCTCCTGTGACTTCTTAAGGCACAGATTCTTTTATTTTCCTGCCAGACTTAAGATTCCTTTTTTTTCTATCTCCTCTGTTGTATATAATGTTCAACCCCAACAAATGTCCCTTCTGACTCAGCATCCTAATCCTAACCCATAGGATAGCTCCCTTTGAGCCTCAAAGTTGGTGACAGCATGGTTCTGCCTCACCCTGCTCTCCACCCACCATCTGCCCAACAGCCAAACTAATAACCAGGGTCCTCTAAAGCTTAAATTGAGATGAAAAGGGTCAGAGAGGAAAGCAATCAGCAGTGAGCCTGTGTCAGGTCCTACCAGCACGCCAACATGAGCAAAGCAAGTTTTTTACTGCAAAAAAACTCAAACCTGACTTTTTTTTATTTTCTCCTTACAAAACTTTTATTTTTTTATTAATGCATCAACCTTTCAAATAGGACGAATATGATGAAATAGTTCCATTCTGAAGTTAATCCAAAAAACATGGTCAAAATAAAATATTACAAAAAAAAACAAATATGGCCAGTGTTAAAAAAAATGTTGATTAATACCTATCAATACAATTATTAAAAGTATGAATTTAGAGAAAAAAAAATTGAGGGAAACTCTCCATCCTTCACCAGATGATCGCTAATTACTCCACGCGGTCATCAAAGGCTACAGCAGGGATGCAGTTAAAACCCAGGGCGGATCTGAGTTCAGACGCATGGAAAATGGTGCAGTAATGTACACTTCAGTCAGCATCTGCTGTCAGCAAATAAAAAAACAGGTTTAAAGCCCAACACCACAGCCAGGGAACCTATGAGCCAGAGCACTTGCTATTCCGAGGACGTCTGGAAGCTTATCCACTCACTTGCTATATCCAATCACCTTGGAAGAATTGCCCTAAAAAACAAAAAGAGAAACATGGAGCTGTCTGAGTGAGTTCCTTGGTGTGACAGTGTTTTAACCCTAGTGAGTGGATGTGTGTAGCTGAACTATAAGAGTTACTGTGCCTGTGTGTGGATAAGACCCTGTGCAGGGAATAGACGTGTGGTAATGTGGGTAACATCCTCCTTTGTCCTTCACACCGAGCTCAGCGTCGTGTCTTCATATAAGTCGCCTCCTGTTAGTAAGTGATACTTCATCTGTCTGATGTACCATTCAGAGTGACTCTTGTCCCATGTACGTTTTAAAATAGCATGGTTTCAGGGACACCTCTTAAGGACAAGTCTTCTGGCTGAGAATTTATCTGCCACAATTAAGCAACAATTTGTCAATTTTGAGTTTAAAAAGGGAGTCATCAGCGTATGTGTTTACCAGCAACCCGGCTGACAGATAAACATGCGGCTACGATGTGACATGACAAACCCTTACTTTGTAAGGCAAATGGAGAGTGTGGATAGGGAGGAACTAGAAAAGAGGCTCATGAAACGCCTAAGATTATACAAGGAAGGGTTACAGAATGTGATAAAGAAGGTTTATGAATGTGCACTACTGAGGGTAAAAGTACGTTTGAATAGGAACGAGACCGTGAAGATGTAACATCAGACGGTGGCAGTTAGTTATAAAGAGTCAAGGATTAGCAGGTGTGTCCTTGGGGGATGTCGATAAGGAATTTATGCAGCAATTTAGGAAGCAGGTGAAGTTAAGCCGCGTTGGATGCAGCATGTTGATATGATGTTGAACGTGAGACAAAGAAGCCCATACGAGAGTTTATGACAGAGCAGTTAGAGAGAATTAGCTGGATCCCTAATTTTGTATTAGGATATTTTCATTTTTTTTATAATTCCAATGTTGCAAATACAGTAGCACAGACCTTCAAATCTCTATTTTTGAACACTTCTTTATCTGCCTCTCCCTTTAGGAATTTAACATTTTCAAACCGAATTGTAGCAGTGAATCACTAACCACTGTATAATATCAAAGTGTTCGCACAGCAGCTGGCTCACGATTGTATATTTCTAAGATGCCCATAAGCCAAAGATGTGAAAGTATTTAGAGGCACAAAGCAATGAGGTGAACTCGCCAACACAGAGATTCAAACCTAAATTAATAGAATATCATTAAATGTTAAATGCTCTTTTAGTTTATAATTTATAATTAAATTTAGTTTTTTTAAATAAAATACCTGGTTATGAGTTACTTATTTATTAATTATTATTACTTACGTATTATTGGTGCAAACACGAATTGGAAAGGGCCAAAAACTCAATGCTGAGATAGAAAATTGGGTTTTAAACACCTCTAACATTTTAACTTAGAAAACAATAATTTCCAATTAATTAAGGCTTTTTAAATACTTGCAAAGTGTGAACATGAAAAATAAGTGAGGCGATGCCAAACAACATTTTTGCCTTGGAATTGTAAACCTCAATAAATTGGAAGAGTTGGATAATTTGTTACATTGAATTTACAAATTCCATAAAAACTTCAATTGGGTGGAATCATACTTTTCCTCTCTTTGTTTAATTGTTACACTAACATTCTGTGGTGCAGCTAACCTAAGAACAGGACAAAAATAAAAGTGAACACGCCCTAAGACGGGCGGCTTTTTTTGCAGTTGCAGGAAAGCATGCTGAAACTTGAAGAGCAACCAGTCCACTAGTAAAGAACGATTCAGCAAGCTGTTTATTGGTGATCGGTGATGCATGTAGACATGTGGGAACAAGGAATGTCAAGAAGTAAAAAGAAACTGAATATAGCAGAGGGAATTTAAGAAGGGAATATGTTAAGTTTTCTGATAAGATGGTACCGTAGGTGAGAGAACGAAACAACAGCTGGAGTCTTCTGATAATATTTGGGGTTTGAAGAGATCTGACAGTGTTATGTCAGTGAAATGCATTCACTAGAAAAAAATAAAAAAGACTAACTGTAAGGTGTTAACAAGGAAAAAACAAACACGTTAGTTTGTGTGCCCACACATGAGCTTCTCATCTCGCGAACAGCAGCACCAACACCCCATTAACTCTCTCCTCAACATTATGGTTCCCGTGTAGGCGTATACTTACAGCGTCTTTACAAAGCTCTGTGTGGTTGCGTGCTTGCATGCGTCAACGAGTAATAGGAGGACGAAACAAAGAGAAAGCAGCATTATGTTGAGACAGTCATCAGCAGATTGAGTGAGGCAAAAACTAAATAAAATCCAGCTCAAAAACTGGTAAAACAGTGGAAAAACCGTAAATTTTCTTCTAAATGTTGGCATGTCACACCTTAGCAGACTTGAGAATTGCCTCAAATATTTAGGATTTAACACATCATCTTTAAAATCCGCTTAAACATTTTGACTTCATGCCTACACGATGGGACTAACAGGGAATAATGTAAACTGCATTTTAATAAACGACAACCGACACCCAGGGAACCTTTTTTTTTAAAAACACTAAAAAACAGGTGTTTTTAATGTTCTCAATGAACTGTTGGGTGAAATTCCCCAAACCTGGGAAAAGTCATAACTAAAAAGGACTTTAGGAAAGAAACTTGTGATTAAAAAGCAGCAAATCTCTTTTTTTACGTGTTTCAATAGTCACTTATAGTAGATTTTTGTATGAATTTCTGTTACATCCAGTTCAATTCCAGTCTAAAAGTGTGTATGGATAGCTCCCTCTATTGGTTGGAAATTGTGGCCGTACGTAACGACAATGAAAAAACTAGCTTAATTATGGAATGGGGAATTAACTATTATGACTTTCACACAATTAGAGAACATTTGACAGGGCAACATCTTAGCCTTTGTCTTCAGAAAGTCATGTTGCAGCACCCTCTTAAATGAAAATCAGTCCAATTAATCTAATCTATTTTACTGTAAAATGCCAATATTCTAGTTTATGAAATCAAACATTATGTGGAGTAAACCTCAACAATGGTCATCGTCACAAAAAAGAAAAAACCTGAGGGCATTCTAAGACAAGTATATGACTTAATTATCATAAGAAAATTAAAAAAACAGACAATGTGTTGCTTTCTTTGGATTTTATTTTTTTTATATACTCTGAAAGCATTTACTAAAACTTTGCTTATGATTAGTCTTTTAAGTGTACTTAGAAATCTCAAAATGTGTGGATAAGCAGTTTGAGATAAAACCATTCTTATGGGTAACAATACCTATTCAAACGTTTAAAATGAATGGAATGTTTGCTTGATCTGTTAATAACACCGTGTTTATGTAAGTGATATACCTTTTTTCAGTTTTTCAGAGATGAGTCTATCTGTCTTGCCATTTTATTTAGTTAAAAGGTTTTTGGTTTTGTTGTTGTTGTGTTTTGCTCTTGTAATGCTGCATTTTTATCATTTCTAAATCTGATTGATCTGTTTGGTCAGCACTGTTGTATCAACAATTGTATGAAATCTAACCCAGACTGTATTCTGCTGTGTATGAAAGCTGTGTGTTAAATGAACTATTGACTTGATGACGCGGTGGCATCACTTTGCCTCACTGTGGGTGTTTGCCCAAAGCCCCTCCGCTCCCTCTTGCTCTTACAGCCTTTGGCTTTTCTCCCTCTCTCGCAAGACCAATCATACTGTCTTCCAAAAACACTAACTGCTACTTTTTTATTTGACGAACCAACAGAAAAGAAAGCCATGATTTAAAAAGAAAAGGGCCTTGGCTGTGGTTAGATAGCAGGCCAGACTTCTAAGACTCTTCCTGAGTTTAACCAGGGATAAAGCCAGATGCTGGACTGTTCTCGCCAAGAGCCAAAAGATACACCACGATCCTCATGTACTGGCTTTCTTGAACACTCCAAGTGGAAGAGAAACAGAGATGAAGACCAGCAATATGCAATGAGAGCTACCAGCCTGCACTCAAGGAGACCAAAAAAACCCGTAAGGCCGTCTAACAATCAGTGGTGTGCAATAATATCAGATTTTCCAGACTCACTGAGGTTTTCTGTTTTTTAAAGGCATGCATACATCGGCTCTTTAAGTATTACTCTCCCTCAGCATCTACAGACAGCCCCTCGATTTGTCCTCTCCCCATTTTAACCGTTGTATATTTCTAAAACCTCTTCATGAATTAAAGGGAAAAGTCTTATTCTGATATATTAATCAATAAAATAACATATATTTGTATGATTGTAAACGTTTCAGATCATTTTTGGTCGTATTTTTTCAGTTTTTTTTTTTTTTTTTCTCCGCAGGTAATACAGGTCCTCCACATTTCCTCCTGCTATTTGTCCTTACACTCACCTTCAGGGCTCCATGCTATTATAAATCAAAAAGCCATGAAACATGATATAAAATATATAGGTAAGGAAATATTATTCTAAGAGCATATTACTTCTAATCAGAATTATAATGAAGAAATCGGGAAGTAAGATCCTGTGACTTGCAGGTAAAACAATTGAACAGTTAAACAATTTTGACCTTTTTGTGTGATTCTAGTCCGTTTCAGGGGAGTACTTTACTGCTGAATCAGGTTTAACTGCAGGGGCTTTTAAACAGTGAAAGTTACACACCTTAAGCGGACACAGACGTGCAATATTTGCACAGTGTTGCAGTTAGGAGTGTCTGCCGTATTAGACCGTGTTATACTTTAAGCTGCTTTATCTGATCGCCCCAAGTCGTGTTGTGCACTGAGAGAACATTTGCAAGAAAAATGCCTCGAGAGCAACGAGCAAAATGAAACTTTTTACGGTCAAAATGCAAAGTTGTTTAAAGATGATTTTACACCATCCCCCATGTCCAATATGTGTCAGCGTTATTTTATTCCTCAGCACAAACAAGGATGCTGATCAAGGTAATTTTTTTAAAAATCTGCAAAACGTGTGCAAAATGAATAACAGGCAGAAATTAAGTCGACAGATGTGTCATACTGATAGAGACAAATTCCAAGAATTGATATATTTTTTATGCAAATGCAAGAAACACTGTTTTAGACATTAACCAATTAGTTTAAAAAAAATCTAAATCAAACATAAGACCACTTCTATACCCAAAGCAGGTGCTCCTTTGTGTTGCTCTATCCGAATCTGATATCTAAAATCTATTCTCGAGTAGCAACATCCAGCATCTTTTAGATCCTCAAAAACTCAAAGGGGATTCAAAGGCATGGTCTAAAATTATACTCAGGATTTTAATGGTTATATTGAGCTTTGCTGGATGAGGGACTTACGTAAAACATGCAGGACACACCCTGTGGGAATGGATTAGGATACCCCAAAAAATTATCTTTGCAAAACCCAATAGGTTGCGCTTTCTAAACTTGGGCATTCTTAAGACTAACTGTAAATTATTTAGCAAATTTGGAACAATTTCTCCACCTATTGTATTACCTTAAGTTGTAATTTTAAACAAACTGAAACACTTACAATGTAGATTAAGGTTTAACATGAGCTAGCCGTCATACATTTCAGCTGTATGAACCTGTAACAACCTTTTTTGTTCCTTCAAAGCATTGACATGTTAAATATCCATCTCTGAGTCCTAGTCCAGTCTATATACCTAAAATAACTGCATAATAAAATTTCTAAATGACTTTATTGGTATTGGGTTTTGATGTGTCTCCCTGAGACTATAAGTGGCCCCCATCTGGCCATTCCTTTGAAAACCATCTGGAGACACCACAGCAGAACAAAAGTGACAAAATCAGATGAACATAAAAAGACAATTTCCTTTAGATAGTTTGCTATTTCCTTTCATTATCATTATCCTTTGTAGCTCGTCATGAAAAATGTATTTCCACTGTGTCACGAAAAATGACAAATGTGTCAAAGAGCTGAGAGAAAAATTAACATAAAACATTTTCTGAAAAACATAGCGAAATTGTGCAACAAAATCCATTTGAGTAAAAAAAAAAAAAAAAATAATAATAATTTTGTTAATGTTTACAAATTACTCTAGCTTAATATTTTTAAACGTATCTCCCAAAAAGCTGTGTTTTTTTCTGCTTTCCAAGACATAAAGCATGCAACCATAAAATGTGTAAAAGCAAAACATGCAGGGTTCATCAGTCCATGTTTGTTTATGACTACATAAAAATCAAGGGATTATGTGCAGCAGTACAGGAAGGTAATCCTCACTCTTGTGCCTACAAATATAAATCTCAGTCAGGTCAAAACACCTCTTATGTTACGGAAATTATCCTAAACGGGATCTGAGTTACCAAAGGGAAAAGTGCAGGAAACATCTGATTATATTGAAGCACGGCTTCCACATCTTTTAAAACCACATCTCACTGTTGCAACTGTTGGGTACAACTCGGGTAATACGCACAAAATGTTGACATTTCCCCGCATGTTCAACATACCTGTACATAACGCAGGGTAGCAGCGTCCTCTCTTAAGCAATAATTTATCCTTAACATGATTTCAATTTAATCAGTGAAACAGAGGAATCCTATAAGAGCCATCTTTATGAAAGCACACAGATTGTAATGAGCTTTTGAATAACCTATTAACAAGCATGAATAGGCATCTACAAGCACAAGCATGCAACATGCATACGATGAACTTGTTTAAACATCATTTTTGAGCCTCATTAAAGTTGTGATGCAAGAAAGTCATTCAACTCTGATCATTTCAGCACTTACATTAAAAAAATAATTTAGAAAGCTATCAAATACTGTTGAATAAATGAATTTAAGAAACTTTTGCTTTTGCTATAAGTGACAAGTTATTTTGATTAAGGTACCATACCAGTGATGATATTCCAATCTATTGACTGATCATGTCAATTTGTTATTAGTGGGGCCCCAATACAGAATTGTTGGGTTCCAATCTAATCCTAATACCTGTATTTTAAAATCCATGAATAATATTTTTCAGCTGAGAGCCATTTATGTTTTGGTTTTCCTTGCGTTGCATAAACTAATGTGAACGAACAACCAAAACAGTGTCAGCTAGGCTTCCGGACCTTTTTTCATATCTTCAGTTGTAAACATACAAAGAAGATGGTCAAGTACAATCAGCTTTAGAATGAACATTTCATATTTATGTCTATCTGCAGACATGTTTAACCTAAACCATAGACTTACTAGGAACATCAGCATCTGCATTCAATTCTTTGAATTTATTCTCATGTAAAATTAAGGACAAAAAAACAAGTGTTTTTAATCAATGCTTGTTAGCATTCAGTGCTAATAGCCCAGTTGGCATCTAGTAATACAGACAGTAGATTTGTTGTGGGACTTTAACCATTACTCTTACGTGTCCTCTTCTTTTACTGTCCCATTGTGGAGGCCTAAACCATTTTTAACAATAACCAAGGAGAAACAAAGAAAACAAATGCAAAAAATGACTAATTAAATGACTTTCCAGTGCCGTAGGTTGCACTAGACTTATAATTTATTTAGTTTTAGATTTATTTATATACGTCCCCAATCCAAGGCTGGCTTCTTTTCCAGGGAATCCAAGTTGAATCACATCCGTTTAAACCCACAAAGTGAAGCAGGTTAAATCAGCAGATTACACCATTCAAAACAATCAAGCTAATCAATTTGATGTAGAATTACCATGAAGAAATCTTATTACACCAATGAATCCAACTGTGTATTTCATAAGATTTAGACAAAATCTAATTGTAATAAAAGGCTTTCTAAGCATTAAAAAGTAAGACAACTCCCTCCAAATATGTATGTTTCTAAACTTACATAAATACAGGCTTAACTTTATATTTTGTAACGATGTATCCATGATCTGACTGCCATGCTGATCAGATGAGTGGTTAATTTTTGTCGAACCGATTAGAAATGAAGCGTAATATTCATCATGGGTCATTTATTTGAGATTTTTGGGGGATTATGTACAAATAATGAACTCAGATCTGTCTCATCTACCAAAAAGCCACGGATCTACTCAAATAATTGTTTAAGCAGAAAGTATAAGATGGATGAATGGCTCCATTTACATCTCTGTTTTGCAGCACGCTAGTAGATTAGGAGCCACAATCTCACAGAGACAACGATGGCAAATCAATGTTTGACAGGCAGGATAATTAGGATTCAGGTCTTTCCGCACAATGAGCTGAAATTGAGCTGCATGTGATGTGACAGATTATCATCATTTCTGGGCTGTTGCCGCATTTACACCGACTACCATTTTGAGACGTGACCTTAGTCGGGGGGTCAGACATCTCTTCTTTTTCCCTCGTCTGATGCCCTTTATACTTCGCTGTGCCATCTCAAATCTCATGCAAGCATGACTTGTGCATTTGTATGAGATTATTTGCAGTAAACCTACATAGAGTGGAGCCCTCAACGCTCAGACTGAATGAAGCTTTATGTTTCCTAATGCAGAAAATAAGGATTACAGTGTTAAACCAAATACAGTTCCCTGAAAAGCTGGGGGAACCAATTACCTTCATTTTTTTATGGGAATCTATATGCTAAATTTGACTAGACGTGGGAAAATCACATCCTTGTGTTAATTATTTTTTACAAAGCACCAGAAGCTATTAATCTTCTGTCTACTCCCAGTTCATCATATCAAAATACCTGCATCAATAACAGCACTTATCACCGATGTTCGTAGTAGGTCGTAGTTCTGAATACCAAAACTATGAGATAATGTCATCAGTTTTGATAATTAGAAGGACTCTGGCTAAAAAGAAAATCATTACAGATGGGATGAGGCTCTGATGTGTAGTTATTGATTACTTAATATAGCTTAGGATTCATTTTAGGAAGGATCATCCAGAGTCCTGATTGCTTTCATGTGCTTCATTCTCTTCATTTAACTCCACAGTGTTTCTATGGTATTTCAGAAGATTTATTTTTTTTTTTTGCTTAACTGGCAATATCCTGTTGATAATTATTATTTAAAAAGATCAATTGAAGACCATTAAGTTTTAACTTGATAGGGACGACAAGTGTTTTAAAAACCTGTCCTGGTTGTACTCCATCCATCCATCCATCCACCCATCCATCTATCCATCCATTCATCTATTCCTCCATCCATCCATCCATCCATCCATCCATCCATCCATCCATCCATCCATCCATCCATCCATCCATCCATCCATCCATCCATCCATCCATACACTGAGCCAGCTTGCCAGTCAGCCAGCAAAATATTCAGCAAAACATTCAGCAAAACATTCAGCTAGACATCAATCCATCAACTGTCTATCCTTAATGGACTTTGTGAGTAACTAATTATTTAGCATATTTTTATCCACCTTATTTTTGTTTTGTTGTTCATTGGTCCTTAAAATGTATTAAACTAATTAGAAATTTGATAGAACAAAAGTTTTGTTTGTTTTTGTAAAAAAAAATTCCAAACCTGTAACTTAATAAAACACAATAAAATAATTTCAATGGATAACTTCAATATTTCAATACCCATGGTGAACTTTAGGTGTCAGCCTCGCACGTCAGCATTGTTTCCATTCACCTGTACTGAACTTCCTCTGTAGTTTGACAGCACAAAATTTACATTAAGAGTTAAAGAATTAGTCAGAAAAGCAAGTTTCAAATGTGAGGTTTAATCCAAATCGTAGTGGCAGTCTCAAAAAAAAAAGTAATTAACTGCTCATAGTACACTTCAGCATATGAAAGGAAACAATTTCAGGAGGTCTATAACCTGTAATGAACTTCCACAGACTTGATCGTGATGTAGTGTCATGATCAAACGCACAAAGGCGGCTTCTCAAATCCCTACCTAAGCACACACTTTTTTTTGGACTCTGGGTTACATCTGGAGCAAGTTAAGGCCACAGCTTAATTCAGATCAACTGTGTTTGGTACAACCGAAAACACCCAGAGAGGACAGGGACGGCCGACCCACAGACACGCCCTGAAGAAGGACAAACATGTTTGAGTTGTTCTATTCCTGGGCATCTTTTTCATCTGAAGTGAGTCACTCAGCTCCAGAAACCCGTGGCAAAAGAAAAACTAAAACATTTACAGCATGCATCATGTGTTTGTGCTGCGTAATGACTCATAGAGTGTCTTTAGTATCAGCCTAAAAAAAAGAAAAAAAAGCAGTCAGTGTTACAGAAGCTGAAACCCCACATTTTCCCTACAAAAGTCATACAATGTTATCACTGAAGTTTTTTTTTTTCTTTTAAAGGATCTCCCACACCCATGCATGTTGTCATTGCTTCCTTGTTCTGAGAATGTAAACGGCAGGTTTTTTTATCTTCTTCTTCTAAGAACTGATTGTATAGAAGCCGGAGCCGAAAGAAACCAGTCTGATTGGTGAACAAACTGAAACAACCGTTGTCGAAACTTTGCAGTCAATTTTTCCCCACCCAACGTTTGGGTAGAAAAATTTCACTGTAAAGGTATTTAAAAAAAAATTTAGTTCAGTTTAAGATTTGAATTTATAAAGCATCAGCAATCAGCAATAGCATTTTTTAAAGGTTTCAAGATATTTACATTGCCAATGACATGTACCTGTTCTTAAAGGGAAACTTTCATCCAATTTTGTACTTTCTTTTCAAATGTAAAATTGAACATGTACACAAAACTTTACTTTATTGACAAAGTAAGTAAAAATACCCACTTTCCTGCAGTTGCAGGAAGACAATGTTTCCCTTAAGGAGACAAGAAATGCTACAATCTCTAATGTGTAATGTGAGATTTGTGATACCCCATCAACACATATTTGTGAAGTGTACAAAAGGGGTGTGTTTATATATGTTATTTTATCATTACTATTACTATCATTCTTTTAAACCCTATGTGACAGGTTACTTAACCGTAGGTATTCAACCCCTCCCCATTCTCCCTAGAGCAACTCTGTAAACAAATTCTGGAAACCCTATTTTTTTTTGTAAATTTGTACCAACTTTGCTTGTAGTGAAAAGACATTATTGCGCTCATCATGTTTTAAACGCAGCTCTGGTGCTCAGTCAGATTGGACGGAAAGAAAGCTTTCAAATTAGGCTGCAGATCCTTAACTGGAGTCATGTCTGCACTTTGACTAGACCATTCCTCTGATCCCATCAGATATGTCGCGCTACAGCGTGTCGAGACACAACCCTCCACCCCCCACCACCACTCCACGTTGTTGGACTTCAGCCATGAGATAGTTTTGTCAGTTTAGACTTTGACATTCCTGCCTAGCACACACACTAGCTTGGCATTGGATGCAACTAGTGTGGGTTGTTTAAAGAAAATAAACATTAAAAAACTTTCTTTTTTTTTTAAAGCATGTATTCTTTAAGGATTTACCTTTTTCCTTTTCTGTCTTGTTTTAGGGGTAGGGCATGTTTTGGTGAGTTTGCACTTGAGCCATAATCTTTAGATTTTTTTTTTATATACACCATGGATTGAACAGAGCTATGTGAGATTTTTGATGCTTTGGATACTGTTTCAAAACCTAGCTGCTTTAAACATTGCCACAAGTGACCTAAACAGTTTCCGAACAATCATTTCCAGTGAATAGTTCTCCTTTGTTTTCTCTTCTTCTGCTATATTTATTACAACCCTGCAAAAAAAAAATGTCTGTAAAAGGGAAGAGAAGGTTGGTTATACAAATGATCAGTGAGCAGATGAGCCATGATAACCTCTGTCAACATGTCACTGTTGGACCAGGCGGAAGTCCAGAGCATAAAAACATAATTTCCATACGTTAATGTTCAGAGATATGTATCATTACAAATGTTAAAATTAAATTTATTTAGTTTTTTTTACAACTCTGGCTTGACTTTTTCTTTCTTTCTTAATCTTGGTCCCACTTTAGACCTTGTGCTGACTTATGGCATTGAGTGGGAAAAAGTTGTAGTACTGCCCTATAACCCTCTCCTTTCTGACCAGTTTTTGATAACTTTTGAGTTCTTTTTCACCGAGTACTTAAAATCTGAAAGAAAATGTCTTTATAGTAGGTGTCTATCGGACAATGCTTTTACAGCCTTCATAGAATCCGTTCCACCTCTAATTTCTTCACTATTTCAGAGAAACACAGTGGAGGGCAACAAATTAATTCCATGCCCTACACAGATTGATGCTGTTGTTCATAGTATTACGTCCTCATTGCGTACAACATTAGACAACGTAGCCCCCATCAAAAGGAAAGTGATTACTCATAGGAGATTGCCCCCCTGGTTTAATTTAGAACGTCGTACCTTGAAGGGAAACACCAGGAAATTGGAGAAGAAATGGCGGTTTTCGCTTTTAGAGGAGTCCTATTTATTTTTGAAAAACAGCATGCTTCTGTATAAAAGGAGAATATTTGTCATTCCTGCGCCAAGCTAGATTTGCATATTTTTACTTTACTAATAGAGGAGAATAAGAACAATCCTAGGTTTCTTTTTAATACAGTTGCTAAACTTACGAGAAACGAAAACTCTATTATATCACCCATTCCTCCAACTCTTAGCAGTAATGACTTTATGGAATTCTTTATTGATAAAATTGAATCTACTAAAACTAAAATTGATGGCATCCTACCAAACATAAGCAATGAGGTACTGAATGTGGCTCTGGAGCCTGATCTCTGTTTCAAGTGTTTTGTTCCAGTTGAGCCTTCTGAGCTTTCAAAAATATTTTCTTCATCTAAGCCTTCAACTTGTATGTTGGATCCAATCCCAACAAAATTGTTTAAAGAAGTATTTCCTATTATTATTACCCCCATTTTGGAAATGATTAATTTGTCATTTGTGAATGGTTATGTACCAGAGGCCCTTAAGGTAGCTGTAATAAAACCCCTACTTAAGAAAATTTTCTCTTGATCAAGAAGACTTAATAAATTACAGACCCATATCTAATCTTCCTTTTTTATCTAAAATCCTTGAAAATATTGTTGCTAATTAACTGAGAGAGCATTTGAGGAATAATGACCTATTTGAAGAATTTCAGTCAGGTTTCAGAGCTCATCATAGCACTAAGACAGCTCTCCTTAAAGTTACAAATGATATTCTAATGGCCTCAGACAATGGGCTTGTGTCTATTCTAGTTCCGTTAGATCTCAGTGCTGCTTTTGACACAGTCAATCACAATATCCTCATTGAAAGGCTCGAACACACTGTGGGGATAAAGGGAACAGCACTAGACTGGTTTAAATCGTATTTGTCTGATAGATCCCAGTTTGTTCATCTGAATGACAAATATTCTCCGCATCGTAAGGTTACTTGTGGAGTACCACAGGGTTCTGTACTTGGCCCAATTCTATTTGCTATATACATGCTCCCTATTGGTAACATCATCAGACAGCATGGTGTTAATTTCCACTGTTATTCTGATGATACACAACCGTATTTATCTATAAATCCTGATGAATCCAGTCAGTTTGGTAGATTACAGGCATGTCTAGATAACATAAAAATGTGGATGACTTTAAATGTTCTGCTCTTGAACTCTGAAAAGACAGAAGTTGTTATCTTTGGACCAGAACCTCTAAAAAGAAATTGCTTAGTCAGCCACTTGCCCTGGATAGAATCAAGTTGCCATCTGGTGACAATGTAAAGAACCTTGGTGTTATTTTTGATCAGGATATGTCTTTCAAGTCCCATATAAAACAGGTCTGTAAGATTTCCTTCTTTCACCTTAGGAATATAGCAAAAATTTGAAATATTCTCTCTAGGACAGATGCTGAAAAGCTAATCCATGCATTTGTTACTTCAAGGCTGGACTATTGTAACTCTTTATTAGTAGGAAGTTCACAAAATGGAATTAAAAGTCTACAGTTGGTCCAAAATGCTGCAGCAAGAGTTCTGATGAAACTTAAAAAGAGAGATCATTGGCTCCCTGTCAAACTTAGAATGGATTTTAAGATTCTTCTTTTGACAAATAAAGCCCTCACTAATAAAGCTCCATCATATATCAGAGATCTGATTACTCCTTATGTCCCTAACAGAGCACTTCGCTATAGAACTGCAGGTTTACTGATGGTTCCTAGAATCTCTATCTTTTAGTTATCAGGCTCCTCTCCTGTGGAACCAGCTTCCAGCTTTAGTCCGTGAGGCAGACACCCTGTCTAGTTTCAAATCTAGGCTTATAACCTTCCTGTTCGGTAAAGTTTATAGTTAGGAAGAGGTACAGAAGACAGCCTAATCCCGTTGGGGAGGAACTCAGTCTTGACAGACGGTTCTCCTATGCTCTGCCTTCTTCATGTCTCATTCTATAGGGTTAAGTTATTTAAGTTTTTCTATAGTTATGCTGCTATAGGCTTAGACTGCTGGAGGACAATCTGTCCACTTCTCTTTCTGCTACTTTCTTCCTTTGTCCAATCTACTTAGTTACCGTTATTTCAACCATGTTAACCTTTTGTTTTCTCTTAGTGGTCTTCTCTCCATAGTAACCACGCCTGGGCTGGCGTTCTGTTAGCTGAGACAGCTTCTTGGATGAGAACATGGGCTGAGATGCTTCCAGTGACACTCTACAACTGCTACTATAAACTCTATTATTTCAGTATCCTGTGCTTCTAATTTAGTTTTCTGTCTTTTCAAACCCCCAGTCGGTCATGGCAGATGGCTGCTTGTACTGAGCCTGGTTCTGCTGGAGGTTTCTTTCTGTTCAAGGGGAGTTTTTCCTCTCCACTGTCGCTACATGCATGCTCAGTATGAGGGATTGCTGTAAAGTCAACAAGAACACAAACCATTGATTCTGTTTGCTTATTCCAGAGGAGTGAATGCTGCAAGTCAATGACTCAATGCAATCTGCTGGGGTTCCTTAGATTGGAAACTTTTTCAAATTGATTTGTTATGATGTATCTTTGATTTTTATTGATTTTCTGTGAAGTGCCTTGAGACGACACCTGTTGTAAATTGGCGCTATATAAATAAACTGATTCTTGATTCCTAATAAATTTTCACTGGTACCAGGTTCTGTTAAGTTTTAGAATCATTGTAGATAACTGACAAGAGTTCCTGTTGTTTAACCAACAAATGTCAAACTAAATAGTGAGAACTGCTAATTAAACCGAAAATTGTGAGGAAGTCATAATCCTTCTTCTTCTTCTTTTTGCACACTGTATGGAATAAACCACTACCACAGGTCCCAAAACATACTTGCAACATGATGCTTCCAGCATTAAGTTTGACATATGGAAGAGGCAAATTTTACAAAAAATGGAGTCATTAAATCACTACAGCTAAATAGCCCTATTTTGTTTCATCTCATCATAATCCCACTCTTAAAACAGCTTCAACGTCAGGTAAATTGAAACATACTCTTGGTCAGTGTTGATTCCAATCCAGATGACTTGTTAGTTGTTGAGTTGTACATGTTGGACATGTGAACTGACATCTTATTTGAGGGTGACAGTGTTGATAGATACAAGGACTGAGCTTGGTGTTCAAAGAGGAAAAGAATCCTGAAAAGGATCCTAAAAACAATTTTTATTTTAGTTGTCCAAAGTAAAACCACTAAAATGCAATTTCCAAAGTTGCACCTTCATCGACTTGGAAAATAAATGGTCTGTGCTTAAAAAACGGGTTTGTATCAGCAAGCCTGCAAATGTGTACAAGCTTTCCCAACATGCTTAATTTGTGCTCACACATGACTACACAAGTGTGTTACTAGAGACAAAATATAATTGTGTGCAACTTGAGCACTAAAGATGTTCTGTGCTGAGCACTAAAACTGACTGACTGTTTATCATGTTTAGGAGAGCTGTATTAATTCCACAGGTTATTTTTCAAAAGCCAGTTAATGACTCATGTTTATTTCCATCTTGTTACTATTTGTGAAAGCATTTAAGGAACGGAAAGGGAAGTGGTTAGTCATGTGATACCTGTGTATGTGAGAGTCGTAGTAATGTAAGTATCTGTTAGCAGCCATAACATAAACATTAATACTGGATTGATAGATATTTGTTAGAAATGTGTATATCGGTGGATTGTAGTAAATAAAGTCATATCCCGTAAATTAGAATAGACATGCTTATAAGGTTAGTCTGTCAGATTAAAAAGCTTTTAAATTTTTTTTAAAGGATACTTTTCACAAAAGCTAAACTTCTACATTAAAATAATTTTGATATAATATTTTTACCTAACATGTTCTGCTTTAATTAGCCATAAGTGGAAACGTGTCATAATTAATTGAAATAAAGGCAGCGGATGTCCTTGTTTAAATAAACTTGTGATGAATTCTGGAAATCAACATGGGACGTTTGGCCAGTTCAACATGTTTTACGTTATGAAAATGTGATTCAAAAACATTGCATTTTGTCTTCTAAAAGTCACAGCTTAGCTATGTAACATGTTATTAAAAGTCTGGTGAGGAACAAGTTATGTTTGTGCTGATGTGTATAAAGGCAACTTCTTAAGTATAAGTCAGATTTAACTGAAGCTATTGTTAAAGAAAAAAAAAAAAACTGAATGAGTATACAAATTATTTAGTCAAACAAAAGCTTCCTAAATCTTTTGTTTGACAAAAGTTTTCTCCTGAAAAGAAGTCAACAGAAGATGTTAATGAGTCATACAGGGTCAGTTTACAGGTGAACATGTGAGTCTATCATATCTATAAAAATAAACATAGCTACTGCATACTATTACAGTCAATAATATGACTAATATTGCTTCTTCGTACTTGATTATCACAAGGTTTTCTGTGGTTTCAGCCGCTGGCATGGGTAAATGTAGCTGAAAATGTATTTACCCACAGTTTTGTGGTTCAGCTTTATTAGAATAATCTCCTGGGACAGTTTGAACTTAATGATTAAACATAAAGATCATCAGTAGAAATTATATAAACGTATCTAGTGAGCAAAATCATTTTATAAATATGCATATTGGACTTGTTGGGCTGTCCTTTTTACTGCAAACATCCTGTTGCAAACAACGCATCTAACAACGTCTGCTCGGCTGTTGGTTACAAGGAAATCCTTGCATCATGAAACTCTTCAGGTGTTCGCTCCTACGATGATGAATCGAAACTGCGTGCGCGTCCCCGCCCACCTGCCCTGGAAACAGCCTAAAAAGCTCGCTCCCGCCGTCCACTCCCTAGTCAAGGTGCGACAGAGCAACAGGTGCGCAAGGATCCACCGAAAAAAAGAGTTTTACGCTGAAGTATTTCACTTTTGTTGGACTTTTTTCTTCTTCTACCACTCTAAGAACGCCGAGGACTCTTTTAGTGCCTATTAGAAAGGATTTAACTTTACAAAGAAGCAAGCAGATAAGTTTTATTTGGGTTGAAAAAGGAGGCCTTTTCGAAGCAGGTGGACGTCGTCGTCGTCTCCTTTTTTGATATATTACATTTTTTGGGTGCTTACCAAAAAAAGAAAGAAGAAAAAGTCGAAATGGCCAACTCGGGTCTCCAGATTCTGGGCTTCGCTCTGGCTCTACTGGGGGTGATTGGACTGATTATTGGCACCATTTTGCCTCAGTGGAAGATGTCGGCTTTTGTCGGCTCCAACATCATCACGGCGGTGTCGATGTACGAGGGCCTGTGGATGTCCTGCGCGTTTCAGAGCACCGGGCAGATCCAGTGCAAGGTCTACGACTCCATGCTGCAGCTTAACAGTAAGCCACATTTTATCACACGACGTTTTTTACCTCGGAGATAAGTGACGTAGCTAATAGAGCACCTGTTGGCCTTTTGTTCCCCCTGCGTCGTGTCTTCAATTGGCAGCTTGGGACTGTTGGCTTTATGGCCTTGAAAAGCTAGTTTATTTTTGAAAAAGTACGCTTGGTTTCTTTTTTTTTTTTTTTTATTGAGCTGCTGGAAACTTTAATAAAACAAAATAATTAATTTGTACATTTTCCAAATTAACTCAAAACATTTTCGCACACCTTGGCCTTGAACAGAACCCTCCGTCAGGGCACCATTGTCCTGTAAAGCCCCTCCCCTTTGGCGGAAATCTTAGCGTGTCCTTTCACGGCAGATGTAGTTAAAGGTTAAACACCTGGGTAAGCCATTGTGTAGTCAACAGACCCCATAGGAAACTCCCTCCTAATGGCAGCGCCTGCCTAGAGCCGCAGCCTAACTGAGGAGAAAGTCAACTTCTTGTTGGCGGACTGGGTGAATGCCATGGGCTACTTCCTCTTGTTTTTGTAGTTAAAATGATACAGCTGCCTGGAAAGGTTGGTGCTAGATCACCTTTTTTTTTTCCTCTTTTTTTTTGCAAAGTACTCTTGCAGCTTGTCCAAAGGTTGTTGAAAAGCAGGCTTTGTACCTGGAACTGGGAGTGCCCTTCCTAACAGAAATTTGAAACCTGGTCAAACCTGTTTTAGTCTCACGCATACACCTCTGCACAATCCACCCTCCCCCCACCACCACCACCAACACCCATTGGTATTCTGAGGTTTCTGGTTTGAGCCGGTTCCTGGTGCGCTATACATTAAAGATATGGTGACTGTTCAAAATTTTCCGAATTCTACAAGCATAACTAAAAATGACAGCTTTGCGAATTCTAACTTTGTGTGTTCTACTGCTTTGACAATAATTGTTGGGACTAACCGGCTTCTTTTGTTCCCTCCACTAGGCGCCCTTCAAGCAGCACGTGCCCTCATGGTTGTGAGCATAATTGTCGTAATAGCTGGCCTGGGTGTAGCCTGCATGGGAATGAAATGCACAAACTGCGGCGGGGATGACAAAGTAAAGAAGGCGAAGATTGCTCTGACCGGTGGCATCGTTACTTTGCTTGGAGGTAAGGATTATTTACCTTACTAACAAGGAGTGTTAGGGACCAGTGTGTGACAAAGAATGTTGTTAACGATGCGTGTCTCTCCTACAGCTCTGTGTTCCATCATCGCCTGCGGTTGGTATGCCAACGACATAGTCCGGGCCTTTTATGATCCCTTTACTCCAGTCAACACAAAGTGAGTTTCTTGATGTTGCTAATTATGACTACTTCTGTAGGTGCAGAGACATTATTATTATTATTATTATTTTTTTTTTTTGTAATTTCCCTCCCTTTCTCCCCTCTGAAGGTATGAGTTCGGCTCTGCCATCTTCATCGCCTGGGCTGGATCCTTCCTGGCTATAATTGGAGGCTGCATGTTGGCAGCAACCTGCCCAAAAAACAACAACCCCTCACCGAAGTATCCCATGTCAACCCGGACCACGAGCAATAAGGACTACGTTTGAACAGAAAAGAAATCAGTTACTGTTTGAAAGAACATTTTGATAGTCACCGTGAATCCAACAGGAATGTAAATTTTTTTTTTTTTTTAATTTATCGATGGTGTACCGGCTTTATATTGAAATGCCTCTCAGTTTCTGCAGGATGACACTTGAGGTTACTGTAATATTTGACCAACCTGATTAAAATTTTTTTTTATACTGGCTGTGTACTGCAAAAACAATACCGGTCCCACTCCGTCTGTAACTGTGCTTTTTGTATATTTGACAGTGTAGCTACCAGCTGTAAAGCACCGAGTTAAATTCTGGAAAAGCAGAAGCGCTGTTCATGTGGCGTACATTTGACAGTTGGGTAACATTAGGATGCTTTTTTTTTTTAAGTGGTTTGTAACCAGAATATTATTGGTCATTATACTAAGCCAATTTTTATGTGATGCTTTGACTGTGTAAAATCTGTCTGTGAATGACTGGCTTGTACTAGCTATTTTTATCTTTTTTTTTTTTTTTAAGTTTTTATGTTGTAAATAAAGTTAAAGAGGAAAACATTTTCTGACTTTTTTTTCTTTTTTGTGAAATTTATAAATAAATAAAAACTTAACATTTTTAAAAGTATGTAGGCTCCACAGCATACTTTCATATATACATATTTTGTCCCTCTGGGAAATTTGAAATGAAAATCGCCATTTATGAAAGGTACTATTAAAGTAGGGCAACTAACTGTGATTGTGCAAAAAAAAAAAAAAGGCGGAAAGAAACTGCAAATAAAACCAGATGTTACTTAAAAGAAGTTTTGGTGCAACCATGGCTCTAGTAGCAAAGCTGCAGAGGGGAAGCAACTAAGATGTCTTCATTTATTAGGGCTGGTGTTTCTTTCATACATTTAAGCCACTGTTGTCCCCAACCACCTGGTTTAGCTCGCTAAACTACATAATTATTTAAATTGTGTGTTGAGTCACTACTCTGGTTAAAAAGTCTGCTTTTAAGTCCAATAGGTACAACAATCTAATTTGTATCTACAAAGCGTTTTAAAGAAATCTGGATTATTTCAGATCTGAGGTCCAACTTCAGAGTAGCTTTTATTCTACGTACAATCCGTCCTCATTTCGGCTAATTTGGCCATCCATGCAAATACTGGCATAACTCCTTTGAACAGACTGCTCCAGTTTCCCACAGGTTCAGTATCCAATCTATGTTGAAGGAAAAACAATCTTCAGAATGACTAATATATTTTACTCCTGTGCAGCAATTTGGGTTGTTCTTGGAAAAGGAAAAGATTGGCTTCTAAATACCTGACACAGCATGTCTGTGGTTTTCCTCTAGTCTTATCAGTACGTTACGATGCTTAGTCACACCAATAAAAGCACATCTCGTCTGTAATGACGGATAGGTGTAGGCTCTCCAAGACGTTAGTTTTCCTTTAAAGAAGCTGATGGCAGGGACATTTAAAGAAAGGCTTTCACTGAACGACTAACCTAAATTAAACATCAGATTCCAGCATTTAATCAGACAAATTAGGGAAGCATTGATTAATCTAAAGCAGAAGAGGTTACTTCATGAAAAAAAGCTTATTTTTAAACATAACCATAGCAACATAAAGGTATCAGTTTTGAGAGCCCTTTCTCATAAATGGCTTGTTAAACACAAATTCAATAAATCCCACCCACAGG